>VYZV01031569.1:0-16673 GCA_013401275.1 Pandion haliaetus | reverse complement strand
ATGTAAAAATGTGTCTTGTTATACTTAATGTATGGGATATTCATTCAGATAACATTTTTAGCGTGCCCAATTGGCTTAAGAGTCTGACCTTAAAAAATACCATAATGGTTTCCCATTTTACCTTTTTTTTCTTTTTTGTGTATACATACTCAGTCTAACTTTCTCATGAGGAGAGCTGTAGAACTGTTAAAGTACTGGGTTTAACAGTCTTTCCACTTTGTGCTCTAACTTGAAGCAACCTAGCATTCTTATAGAAGACGATNTGAAAGAACTGTCTACATACAATTGTCCTTATGCTCCTAAAACCTCTCACCAGAGAGTGTGCTTGGTCTTGCTTTTCTTCACATTTTCCAGCTACATACACAGCATATATCTGACAACAACCTTTATTCTTTAAATTTAAATTTTGTATTAATGCAAAAAGCTGATTTTTTTCATGCATAACATGAATAACTGAAATGCTGAGGAAGTTGGAACATGCAGCTCAGTACAATGAAGTTATCTTACTTTTTCCTACATTCTACTCTTGTTCAGGTAATGTGCTATTCCAGAAAAACTTTTAATACATCAGTAATATTCTTGGAGGAATGAGTGAATCCCATATGTACCATCACCATTATAAAATGAAGCTTAAAGTCAGCTGTACAATCACACACACATCAAGATATCAGTTTTATTATTCTTCATATGAGTCTTCAGATTCAGCCTGCTTGTAAATACGTGCATGGATGTTTCCCACCATATACATACTTGAAAAAATATTTCTTTATTTCTAGAATTCAACTACTAGAAATAGTGAAGTCATTTTGAAAGCTTTACTCTTAAGGTTGTTTTACTTCTTGCCTGACAACACCTCTGACTGTCACATTGTAACACTCTGCATATTCATCATAGTTCACATTCTGTTAATGTGATTCAAATGAACAGTTTGGTAGGTATCAGTGAAAAATCTTTTCACCAGGTGTTTAAAAATTAGGTATATTTACTAGGCTTTAACCCAGAATCGATTAACAAAACAATACCTTTTTTTTTTCCCTTTGCATGTTACGAATGACAAAAAGAATGAAGCAATCCTTTAAAACCTTTGTGCAAATAAAAAATGTTTTTTCTTTTTTTCTTCAATTATTTTTCAAAACAAAAAACTACCCTGTCTTCAGTGGGTTTCCAAATACTAAATTTCATGCCAAGTCTTCATGCCTGAAGTATAGCTTCTGCGTTCTTAAAAAGAGGAAGATCTTAGTTGTCATAAGGCATTTGTCATTCTTTTGCTTATTTGCTGAAGTTGAAGTCCTGGTAGTGTTTTTCCTGATCTTTTTATTTTCTTCAGGGCTGAGAATGACAGGAATGCAACAAAGGGGAAAAAAAGTCATGTCTGTAGCCAAGATGCTCAGATGAATGCCCAAGGATGGGTCAGCTGTGAGCAGTACAGAAAGACAAAACAAAACAAAACAGAAAACAAACTCTCTGTTTAAAGAGATGGTTCTCATGACATGGAGCGTTTCAGCTTCTCCCACAAAATTACAGTTATTCTTGAATACCTGTTAAAGCTAAAGAAAAGAACACCATGGAGCAGAAGGCAGCAGTGATTTATTACTAAATCTTATAATTAAATAGGGATGAGGAAAAGATGCTTTTACTCCAACTTCCTAATTCATGTTGTTGTCACCATCTAAAAGAAAGGAAAAGAATGACAGAGGCCATGCTTTTGATAGGCTCCTCCTTGCTGCCCAGACCTGTAAATTGTTTCTTCTCCTTCACTTTACTCTTATCTTCTTGGTGCTATATGAAATGAACTTAATTCACTTCTGTCTGTGTCTTGCTGAGAAAAGTTGTCATTCCTAATAACCAGAAGACAAGTTCTTACCAGTATGAACACTCATCTAGCCACCAGCACTGAAACCTAGGTTGCATGCAAACTACACGCACTAGCTGACATCTGCAGCACCAGGAAGAAAGTATTCCATCAGTATAATTCACTTTGCTGAAATCTCTAGCTCTGTTGACAACAGTTTGGCTGCATATGGGATCACGTTTTGAACAGGAAGCTCTCAAAGATGCACACAAAGGGGGGTTTTAGAGCTTTCGGGACATAACCTACTGGGCTTATGGAAAGCCTAACCTCTAGAGCACTGGTAACTGGCTTTTTAAATAATCATCAAGCATCATAAGCCACTCTAACTAGGTTCTAGGAAACAATTCACAATAGAAAATCTTTGCCACTTTTTTCACTCATGCATGGTTTGTAAAACAGACTGCAGCTTCTCTGCATCTCATTGTCAATACTTCTTGGCCATGCTTTTTCCATGGCTCAAGTTTCTGCAAATATTTAGTCCTTTAAATTCCAGATGTTTTGAGTGAACATACATGACAGGTTTATGTATTCTGAATGAATGAGTCTGACTCATGCAATCGGGTTTTCAGTAAAAATATCGGTGAATTCAAATTAAAAATTATGTTCCCTGAGTATCATACACCATTTCTGTCAGAATTGGTATTTGCAGTGGTGGTCTTGATCAGACTACCTAATATTTAGGCAGTTATTTCCTGACTTGCTTTCAAGCTGGTGTCCCAGAAATACTAAGTTTCCTTCTCCTGGTTCAGGGTACACCACTTCTAACTAGCACAGAGAAAAAGAAATGGGAAGCACTGGGGTTTTGCTTTCTCTAGGATTTAAAAATATCTCCCCTCTTTCATGTAGACCAAATCTACCTTCTTCAGACTTAGTTAGTCATGTACTGTAACCATATTTACGTCTACAGAGATTCTGCAGTTACTTATCCCTCACAGTGTTTGGAGAAGTCCCCACTTAGTCACTCTCCTAAAGCTGAAAGGATTACTTTCTTAGATACATGCATGTGCCAATTCCTGGGTGACAAAAAGAACTGAAGAGGTTTTTTAATACTATGGACATAGTGGGTTGAAAGAAGATGGTTGAGCAGGCCAGTTTGCACAGGAAAACTTACTGCTGTTTTTGATCCCTTTCACACACCCACAGTAAGACAGCAAACGTGTATGAAAAGGAAAGGCTAAAAATATGTCTTATGAAGACATCAGAGGTGAAAACAGAGCAGGAGAAAGAGTTAATTGTCTGATGAAGAACGGGAAATCTGAAGACAGTACAGGGCAGAAAGAGAAAGGGTAGAGAGGTAAAGAAAAGAACAGAGGGAGCCAAGATTTCGCTACGTGGGAAGAAAAGATTGCCGCAGAGAAGGGGGAAATAGAGAAAGAACCTAGGGAACAAGAATGCATACTACGATACTACAGAATACCTAATTCTGTATGGGTATGTAATCCCAAAGAGCATTACTAATCACATTGATGAGACGTATGCGGGGCCAGCAATGCCCTGCTTCATTATGTTCATATGGCACCTGTCAGTAGAATTGTGTGTGTGCGACTACTGGCAAAATAAGAGTACCATTTGGCCATATGGCTTGCATTGCATCACAGTGTTGCCTTCAATCAGCCTGGGTGGCAGACAATTTTTGATTGCACCCTCTTGTCCATCCACCTGACAGCACTAGTCCCCTGCCATTCAAATCTGTCTTGTCCCCGGCCCGACCTCCCAGCTGCTGCTGACACACTACTCGTCTTGCTTATGCTACTGCTCTTCCTGGCGATGACTGGTCTCGTCTGGCCTTCCTTAGACTTTGTGCTATATTCCATAGGATAGCTATATTCCATTCATGCTGTTTGCCCCTCTACAGACTGTTACATTGGTGAGCACAGGATTCATGTGAAAGTGATTTAGTCTTCTGCAGGCTGGCTCCCAAAATATCTGCTTAAGAGATAATGTATCTCCCCCAGTTCAATCATTTTCTAACCTCAGCAATTCCACTGTTCAGTCAGAGACACAGGAAAGATGAGGGCTGCGGGCTTTTCTACTGCGTTGTTCAGGACTGCTTGGCACAGAATCAGTTTTAGTGTATTTTGTGAAACTGCCAGTTGTCTTCCAACCCATCTTTAATTGAAGGAAGAACTTTGATTAAAGACAAGAAAGTCTGGCAATCAGAGTCCTTTTTTTTTTAAAAAAAAAAAAAAAAAAACCTTAGTCTTCCAACAGATTTCTTTTTATTTTTAATGCTCTGGATATATCCTTAAAAACCAGCATCACACGGATTATGTACAAACATGAAAACAAGAGCCAATTTTAAATATCAACACAAAGTGGCATTTCTCACATTGTGACCTGACAAACCACAAGCACCTCCTAGCTCACATCAAAGACAATTTTAAAAATTGCTCAGATAAGGCATATCTTTTTTGCTACATTCCCTAGGACTAAACAAACCTACTTCCATCAGGATTAATCAGTATTAAAAAGGCTGCTTGGTTTAATCTATCTTGTGCGCTGCTGGCAAAGATAACCATATCCATAATCAGCCTACAGGTCAAACCATGGAAAAGGCAGTATTCATTTACCTTTGGGGCACTGACAACATCACTTACTGCATTTTTTCTACCTTCAGTAGCGGTTTTGTTTTGTCAGTCACTAAATGAGAGCTGTTAGCAGCAGTAGAAAACTGTGCTTCATTTATAGAAATCAGAAGACACACGTATAATGACAGACGGTGGTATATGTTAAGTTCAAATACATTTAATAACAAAATTTCAATAGTATATTTAGTTCAGATAGTTGCCAGGAAATCCGAGAACTCACCTCACTACAACACTAGAGCATGCCATAGAGCAACAGAGAACAGTTTCTCAAAATATGTTGACTCACACTCTCCTCAAAAGATCTAACTTTCTTTTAAAACAGTATTTCTGAAATTATGAGCCAATAAATATCAATGGAATAGCCTGGCTGAGGAGCACACCTGTGTCCTCTGTTTTGAATCTGATAATAAGATAGCCTTCTTTTTATTTATATAAAAATGTCTGTTTATTTATATATGCCTATTTGTCTATAGATAGTTAGGCTATATAGGATATCTATAGATAAAAATAGATCTAGAAATATTTAAGCAGATCCAGTTCATAAATAGATCTAGATATAAATAACTAGATGCATAAATAACTGGATATTTATTTATAAATCTATATAGTTAATTATTTCAAATTACATAAGTCTGTGGTGAGTCCTCTCACTGTCTACCATTTGGATGTAATTTAACATTTAAGAGGAGACAGACGATACTGACCATAATAACACACTGGTACCATCAGTCTTTTGTGACCCTGATTTTTCTAAGGTAATAGAGGTAGATTTACTTAGATAATTTCTTTTTCTTATGCGAAAAGTTAATTAGTCAGATAAGCCATATCTTTCTCCCACTTAGATACATCAAGTTCTGTAAACATTTCTGACCAAAATTTCACGTAAAAAAAAGAGCATGTTTTGAGAAATGTATATTACTCATTACTTACTGCAAGAAGTGTCTCTACTTTCAAATAATTATTGATAGAAAAAAGAATAAAAACATTTATAAGTAACAGTTCAGGCTTTATTGTTTTCCTTCACTGGAGTTCTAGACTGCAAATTTTCAATGTTTTTTTTCTGCAACTATGAACAAAAGAAACCACTCTTTTTATAAGCAAGGACGTATGTTTTCTTTTGAGCCTACATCTCCAGAAGCAGTAATCATGCTACACCATGAAAACTAATAATGTGATTCATGCCGGACTCATGAATATAAAACATTTAGCCTAAATTTTGAGTGAAACTGAGGTTAAAAAAATGAGTTTAAATGGCGTATAACTGAGAAGGGAGATTCCTTATTTCTGAAAGAAAATAGGAAGTGTAGTGGAGGAGGTAGATAAAACACTTTCAAATTTTCTTCAAAATCTGGAGCTATTGAGATACTTGAATTGATAAAGTCCTGTATATTTTGGCAGATTCACAGCCATCAGACATCCGTATTATATTTCAGTGGGAGCACAAAATCATATAATAAATTGCTATATCACCTTTCAAAAATGTCAGGAATTTTTCAATGCATGGAAGAAGGCCATTGGTGATAACATTTTCTCTTTAAAGGAACCTGACTGGCCGGCTAGATCAGTTTATTAATATAGTAAAACTAAGTGTCATGAATTCGAGCAGTAAGCAGGTGGACTAATTAAAGATCAAATGGCTTGTGTGGCATAACTGATAACTATGTTAATAAGAAAATAAACATAACTTTGAAAAAGGAAGTGTTGGTGAACTGTACTTCCCAAATGAAAGCAATAACCAGCAGGGAAGAAATGAAGTGCACGTAATTAAAAATGCCTGCAGAGAAAATGCAAGTGCAAACAAACCGCAGAAACTACATTGTTGGTACAAAGCATAGGGGTGATTCCTATACATTAGGAAAGTGTCCAGCAAAAAGAAACACTGAGGGGATCAAATTCATTTCTCAGTTTCAACTACCAGAGATTGTCAGGGTCACATAAGGTTGATGAGGCCCGTGTGATGTTACACAGGTCAGCATTCTCTGTATCCTCTTATACACTGAATTTACTCCAATTTCCAGCAGTCATTTGTCCAAGCCAGGTGGAAGGCAGCCTGCTAAAGTCCGTCTGTTTGCTATGATGATGCCACAATTTTTAGTACTTGGAAGCCTTTCACATTTTGTGTAATAGGGTAAAGGAAACAGCAGAATCCAAATGAGACAGAAAAGTAGTAAAATATAAAGCTTATCAGAATAGGGTTTATTTTCTCTCTCTCCCCCCCCCAAGCACACCACCACTACCCCCACCCCCCACCGCCACCCCCAAAGCTTAACAGACTTTGAGGAAGGGTGAAAATGTAGCAGGGATGTGGGTGGGAGGGACTGGCCAGAGTGCTGGTGTTGCTGGTCCTGCTGCCACCAGGGGGCTGGGAATCAGGGACTGAGGGTGGGTGATGCAGGGGAGGAGCCACCTCACTCCACCCAGTGCCACCACCATTACAGCCTGATTTCCCCCCTCAAAACTGGCTATATAAGGGGCTGGTCCCACTTTTCTGGGATCTGACAAGGGTCACACAGGCAAAGATGCTGCCTCGCAGGCATGCCTGCTTAATCCATATTGGATGTGTTTTCATGTGACTGGCAAGGAGCTGACCTGAGAAAGCAGTTACCCAGCAGATGTGACCACTCTGGTGTAGTGGTGAGAAAATCACAGCGGTATGTGAGAACCACTGAAAGTTTTACTCCAGTGGACACAAAAATCGCTGCTCCTGTTGTGTAGTGCTACAGACTAAGCGCTAGTATGGTCATGTACCCTTCCACAAGAAGTGATTCTGATACTTTAAAGTGATCTTCGTATTCTGTAACAGGGTTTTAGAACTGACTTAAGGTACTGACTCTGGAGGGGCAGGCCCTGAGCCAGTGCCCAGCTGCAATAGCATATGACCTATAGCAATACACCACCAGTCAAAGATGCAGCTTAGAGCTCCTGACAGGGAAAGGTCTTGGCTTTATTCATGACTACTTAATAAAATCCCAGAAGGCTGGTTCTGCAAATTGTAATTTCACTGCTGTTTAATATTCATTAATGCTTAAAGCAATGACAAGAACTATGTACATATTATAAATATATAGATTAAGATGGAGAATCTTTTATGTCCATTAATTTCCTTCCCCAAGGACATACAACCCAATTCTGTAATGCCTAATGTTCCTGAATACTTGGAAATCACATTAACAATTTTCAGAAGGGCTTCAATGTTAAACAAGTTTGAAGAAGTTTTACTTTTCCTGTATTGCCATAAGTCCTTGTTAAGAAAAACAAAAAAAAAAAAAGTAAGCTCATTTCATTTTGTTTTCCTGACTAACGTTAATTTTCTTATGTAAGAATATGTTTGCTCTTCTTTCATCATGCTGTATCTGTTGCACTGATTAAAGTGCACAGTAACAATCATATGGTAAATTTTTGTTTCAGTAAATACATCTGTAGATAATTAGAATTTCATTGTCTATATATACACACTATATAATCTACAGTATTTACCAGAATATAGCAGACAACAGTGACAGATATGTACAAAAACCACTAGCCTAATCTGCACTAATTGTATTTCAGGAAGTTCCTCTTCACCCTTTTGGCTGAACACTGATTCCTCACCTGACTTCTAGTTGCTGTTGCTAGTAATCATTGGGTCGCACCACCTTTGTCTGACCCTTTGCTAAGAGCATAACGTGGTAGTCTATGAACTAGCTTAATACATAGGTATGCCTCTGAATAATCTGCTCATTGTACTGTGTGGTGTGCACCCCATTCCCCTTCTGTTTACTTCTGTGGTGTATGCTTTTACTAGAAAAAAAATTTAAACAAATAAAAAAAACCCAAAGAGCTGGATGTACTTGGTCTGCCTGGGATGGGGTTAATTTTCTTCACAGCAGCCCATATGATTCTGTGTTCTGGATTTGTGACTGAAACAGTATTGATAACAAACCAATCTTTTGGCTGCTGCTGAGCAGTGCTTCCTCAGTGTCAAGGCTTTCTCTTTTTCCCACTCTACCCACAAGTGAGGAGGCTGGGGGGGGGCACAAGAAGTTGGGAGGGGACCCAGCTGGGACAGCTGATATGAACAGGCCAAAGAGGTATTCCATACCATGTCGCGCTGGGCTTAGCAATAAAACCTCAGGGAAAGGATGAGGAAGGAGAGGCATTCATGACTATGGTGTTTGCCTTCCCAAGTAACTTTTATGCGTGGTGAGGATCTGCTTCCCTGGAAGTATCAGTTCTTCAGAAATTCATCAACAACTGTGTATATATTGATTCTTGATGATATATTTGAAAGCTTGCATCTGGACCTTGGCTCAAAAGTTTCTAAAGTCTGTGGGTATGGGGACAGAATTGCCTGCTGATGGGAAGTAGTGAATAAATTCCTTGTTTTGCTTTGCTTGTGTGCGCAGCTTTATATCAATTATTAAACTCTCTTTATCTAGATCCACAAGTTTTCAGCTTTTACTCTTCCAATTCTCTCCGCCATCCTGCTGAGAAGGGAATGAACAAGCAGCTGGGTGGGGGGTTCAGCTGCCAGCCAGGGTCAACCCACCACACTAGAGAGCATTAATAGGGCTAACAGACATTTAACATTTGGCATTTTAAGATTCAGTATACATGTCAAAGTTGGGCCAAAACTGGTAGTCTAATTTGCACTGAAAATTACTACATGTGTTTATGTTATTATGATAACTGCACTGATATAAATTATGCCACTGAAACTTTACATAAAAAACGAGTTGCACTCCATATTTTAAGAATGGGGATAATAACTTGGCAAACAGTTAAAGCTGTTTAGCTTATGCGTTACTACATTTTGTTATATAGGTCTTCCTGATCAAACCTAAATCCTTGTTAAAATACTCTCAGTGAAGAAACAGACAGTCCTAATGTAACTGGGAGCTCTGGGAGCTTTATTTGCTTGAGCTTTTACTGAATGAGACAGCTCAAAAATGCTACCTGGAAATCAGAAGCAAACTTCTGTTAGATAAAGGGTGCTATGTATATCAGCACCACCAGACTCGGGGGTCCCAAACAAGGGTTACCTGTATAATATGGAAGTTTATGTAACTTTCACTTTCTCAGCACAAATTCAGGAATCTTTCAGTCTTCCCTACCTAGCAGAGCTCACAGTACGTAATAGTACCCGAAATACTCATTTAGAAAGATAGGACAGCCACACTATGTTGTGTGATTAGAAGAAATAAGTGGGATAAGAAGCTTGACAAAGGAATTGTAAATTTCTGTCTTTAATTTTTATGGCTGTTACTTTTCACAAAAAGTCTGAACTAATAGTGCTCTGCTATTATAAGGTCCATTTCAATGATCAGGACAGTCTGTTAATTATTTAATAAATTATGTAATAATGGTCTTAACTTGGTAGGGATGTCACTTGTTTAATTAGCCAGTGATTAACTGAGATTTATTCAACATTGTGAACAACCATAGCCAATATTTTCAGTTCTCATGTGCTGCATCAAGAGTAGCCAATGACTCAAATCCCTGCATAGCCATCTAATAATTTCAAACAAATGTTCCTCAGATGGTTCTCTAAATGAAGAGACCATTGATGACAGAGTACAGCTGGTTAAACTCAACGGTGCAAACGTGTCAAAGCAGAAGAGAGAAACAATGAACGCTGCTTATCACGCAGTGCTCAATTTGCACTGAGGTTATCTATCCTCTTTTGAAGCGGTCA
Organism: Pandion haliaetus; assembly: GCA_013401275.1. Lineage (NCBI taxonomy): Eukaryota > Metazoa > Chordata > Aves > Accipitriformes > Pandionidae > Pandion > Pandion haliaetus. The sequence continues at coordinate 6,559 of VYZV01031569.1, read as the reverse complement.
AATGACCATAGACGTTCAAAGAGAAGAAGCACCTTCTAGCTCTGGCTAACAAGATTATCTCACCTTTTCTGAACATCAGCATGGGGGCAACAGCTCAGTTTTGTCCTGTCTAGGGTGATAAGGTAAACTACTCTTTATCCTTATCTGCAGTAACTGAAAGACATTTCAACAGACTACATAACTTCTGGTATGGTAGGAGAATTTGAAGAGAAGCAGAGTATGGCTGGAAAAAGCATGTTGGTACCTGTAGTCCTCAGCCCATAGATATTCCTCCCAGGTTTTGACCCCACTGAGCTGATAACATAGACTGTATTACAATGGCTGGCTGGTTGATTGGTTTGTTTGTTTACTCCACAGTGCCCATTGTCACATAAAATGTTAACTAATAGAACTCAAGTACAAACTTGGCAGAGGTAGAAAAGCAGACTAGAAACCTGAGCTCACACCCTAAGGGTGCTCTTCAAGGCCATCATTTGTCCCAAGGGGAAAAATTCCTCCTCTTAGATCAGTAATGAAACAATAGGCATACTGCTTCTTCGGAATTCATCAACAGTGTATATATTGATTTTTGGTGATATGTTTCAAAGCTTGCATCTGGACCTTGGCTCAAACTTTTCCAAAGTGTGTGGGTATGGGGACAAGGTAGAACCAAACTTTAGAAAACTGACAATTAAGTGGTGAAAATGTTTAAAAATTAGAGGTAGGATTACCACCAATACTAAATTATAGTTCTTTATATAGATATTATATAATAAACAGAGGTAATATTATTTATTTGGTCATTGTGGCACACTACATTGAATTTCTGCCTTGGCCAACAAAAAAAATGTATTGACATTAAGAAAAAATTTATTTATGTTCTGTTTTCATTCTATGTGTCGTGGTTACCAAAACATTGCCACACAATACACTGTGCCAATACACTGTGCTTTCAAGAATCACCATTGACACACAGAATAGAGTTCACAAATTTTGAGTAGACTTTTACAAATAGACTTCTTTCACAAAAAAAAAAAAATCATTAGTACAGATTATTTCATGCCTAAATAAATCAGTACTCTAATGCAATAAAGATTTTGACAAAATACTGTAGTTTATATTTCTTTCAATTGCTACATATGGTCACCATTTTTTACCTTTGTGTGACCTACAGCATCACAAGTAGCTCCAGATTAACTGATAACCAAATAAGATAATGAACACAGCATTTTACTAATGAATATTTTCTTTCCTTCAAATGGGTATGTATTATTTGCACTCTAAAAGAAAACTAGATAACTGCAAATAGTAGATGTATCCTTCTGTAGTAGGTGACTGCTTTACATGTTACTGTACCTAAGATGAAGAAAGAAAATACAAATATTCCAATAAATTAGTGTTTCCCAGAATAATGGCACTGTGCTAACACTGAAAGGTGGGTTTCATGCATTATAATATTGTCAGGATCTCTGGAAAATGGGAGGAAAACAAAGTATGTATTGATTCAGCAAGTAATTTGGGATACTCTGGAACAAAACAGTAGTATGCTATGGCAAGTCCAAGCATTTTCCACAATAGAAGTGTCTATTTAAAATGTTTAAATTTACCGTTGTTTGTAAAGAATAGAAGAAAAGAAGCTGCAATGTAAGGTATTGATTGCATAGGATATAGAATGACTTCAATATTTCAAGCACATTGTGTTAACTGTTGGAGTTAACAGCCAATGTTATTTTGTTTCTAACTATAATCTAGGACTAGTTCTAGAAGTAACTTTGTAAGGAAAATAGTTCTGGGGCTACCAGCATCAAGAAGGCATCATGTCAGAAACATTCTGTGTGGACTACACAGTCCTCCATCAGCTGTCATTTACCACAGTTACGCATTTTATCAAACTTTAAAAAACATCCAAACACTGAGTCTTCAAACAATAAATGGTCTGTCAAGAATTACTTGTAGAAAAAGACAGATGAAATGGCATTTTAGTTTCCCCTTTCTTTCAAACAAAGCTCGTGTTTTCATAATTTTATCCCAAGATAAAGGTATAAAGCCAGAATAGTCTATCTATAAGCCTTCCAGTACAATGCAAAATTCCCAATTGTTGTTGTGAACATAAGAATCTCTTACTCTAATTTAAAAAAACTAAAATAATTACTGTTAAAAAAGATAAACTTTGTAATAGATAAGATTAAACAGCTATCGATCCCTTCCCCCCAACAAAGGAGTTGCAATAACAAAATAAGAAAAAATTTTCACAAAAGTTCTAATTAATCTTTTAAAAATTTTGTTTTACTGAATAAGTAAGTGACAATCAAACTGGGTTGCCCTTTACCCGAGGCATGGAATTTTACAGATTTCTTCTGTAAATAACCATCTGCCAATACAACTACTAGATTTAAAATCATTTTTTACCATCATTCCTGTAAAGCAATACTTTTAATTAAGGAATAAATCAAAAGCATTAGGGACATAAAAATATCAATATACTGTGCTGAAGGTAAAAATGTTTTCTATACATTACCTTTGTAAGTTCTCTAAAGAGACAAAAGCATTTAAATACTTTATATTGTCATTAACTTCAGTTGTCTTTGTCCTTTATTACAGTGTTAGAAGAATAAAAGTCCTTTTTCTATGAAGATCACTCTCCCTCTAGGATGGTTGGGAACCAATGTTCACCATGCTTTAAATGGGTGAAATAACAGAACTTCTGCAAACACTTTGGGAACTGTTCCTAGTTTGGGAATCCTCACTGCTATGCCTATTGCATATTTTTTTCTTTGATAATTGAGCTATGCTACCATCTGCACAGGGAAAAAAAAATTTTTTTCCATATAGCTAACTATCAAGTAATGAATACATTTTTTAATGACAGGATGGATGTTCACACATATACTGCTTCCTAGTACTAGTAATTAAACATGTTTAATTAAGAAAGCAAATTTTAAAAAAGAAAAAAAAACCAGAAAAGTTGCATGAAAAAAATCGCCTGTTGATAGCCAGCCATCAAAAGTAGAAATCACGCTAGAATTCTATGGTCTGCTCCATGGGGATCCACATCACTGATCCTTATAGAAGTTAAAAGCCTTTAATCAGATAGCACTGTCTATCTCGAAGTTGAATCTCTTCTTCAAACTTCCCAAGATCCATAAATTGCCTACTCACAGATCTCAGGTACCCACTCAGGTGAACTTGGGTGAGATTTACAGCAGTCCAAGGTCTCCTGTAAGAATAGCTTCTTTATACTAACAATATTATTTTCAGTGCTTTTTAACAAACTTCCTTTAGCAAAATTTCAGCATGGTGTCAGCCTGCTCATGTGATGCTTTTAAGCTTTTGCTGATGACCTGAAGTTAATCACTTGGAATTCATTTTATGCACCTGCTTTCTTATCACAAATGCATTATTTCCTCAAATAGTATAATACAGCTGTGCTGCAAAAGTTTTACTTCCGTCCTTTCTCAAGCTACTTGACTTTTTGTTGTTTTCATCCCTGTTTTCTGTGAATATCACTTTTCTGTTCAGTGAAAACCAAGTTGTTTTCCTAGACCAGATACTTTTATCATAGTTTAGTACAATGGTCGACACAAGCAAAGGAGGAAAATAAACTAAGAATACGCATTACTAAGACTTAGCTTGTTACAAAATAACTCCTTAATTGGAAAGATGCAGTACCATACAGATCCATAAGTACTGTCAGGACAACTGCCAACATATTAAGTACACTTTGGTTGCAGGGGGTTTTTAGGTAAGAGAGCTCATTGTCTGTGTATGTAACCCAAAGGAGAAAGATTCTTCAAAAAGTAAAAAGTTTTCTCTTCCTTGTTATCAGGAAAGGAGAGCAGGGAGAAAGGTCCTCTAGCATTTTCTACCTACCAGTGGGAGATGTTTTTTATAAAATATCAAAGACAATACAAGAGTCTTCAGTATCTTTACAGAGTCTCTCTGGACTGAAGGAAAAAAAAAAAAGAAAAAAGAGAGGAAAAGAGAAAAAAAGCCCGTAACACTGGAATTTTCATTGCATTTTGCATGAAACTCACTAAATTGTATTCCAAAGGCTTCTTCATATTTTAATTTTTTTAAACTGTCCTCTTGGGATACTATTATTTTCAACTGGTAACATGATTTTCACCTATTGTGACTGTTAACTGGTGTTCTCTCAGTAATCTATTCCTTCCCTATGCTACCTGTCATAATATGTGACTCTAACCCTGTTCCACTCTCCAGGCTGTCAAGCTTTCCTTTTTTCCAGCACGATTCCAATCCATGCTTTTGCAGGGGATTTCCACAGTAGCTATATCTTCTTCTGATTCTGATTTTTGGTTTTATTTCTTATGTATTCTACAGAGTTTTGTATTTTACTTCAAGATTTATAAAAGTTTATATAAAGTAGCAGTTATTTAACTCTGGAGAAAAATGGATATCATATACAGACATTTAGAGAATTTAATTGTTGAGCAGTGATCAGATGGCTCATAGCTATTATTTTATTATTCCATGCTATGCAGTAAGAGGAAAAAAAAAAAAGAAAGAAAAGGAAAAAAAGAGTGATATTTCTGTTATCTAGCCTGCAAAAATGAGGTCCATTATTTACAGAAAATGCCATCTCCAGATCTAATACTAAACTGTAAATAGCATCAGCACAAGATAGCACCTGTTTATGGCAACACTAGCACCTTGAATAAGAAAGACAGCAACTAAAAGATCAACAGAAATTCAAGTTAACAAGCAACCTATAGCATGATGGATCCAGTCTACATACATTCAGAAATTGGTGCTTATATATCTATATGTCACATTGATTTTAGTCTTAAAAGAGGTATGAGGACATCTGATAAGGCTGTTAAGTCTACCTGTAATGTGCAGTTTTAAGTGGTCATCAAAATAATACAGGGAGAGATACCAAATTACTAAATGAAATTTTATGGCCCATATCATGCAGGAAGTCAGACTAGATGATCATGATGGTTGTTCTGAGAGCAAAATTTACAAAATTAAGAAAAAGAAAATTATTGGTTTGAGCGTGAAAGGGAAATCAACTGACAAAAATCTAGAACTGACAGAGGAATTTCAAAAGAAATGGGCTCCTAAGTCTTTTAAACTCGTTTGGAAGTCTCAACTAATGCTCCATGCCAAATCAAATCACCATAATCGATCTTGTTATCTTACCCGAGAGAAAACAGCTACTTTTAAAGACAGGTTCAGAGACTTTTTGGCAGCACTATTCTTTTGTAATCTTCCACCTCTAAAACTTTCCACTGCATGAGGATAAAAAGGAAAAATACATGAGAACAAAAACTTGTAGCCTATGGAGGATACTGAAATATAAACGCTCTGACTTCCAACATTTCACTGCTAGAGGTGAATAATGCACATTCTCGTGAAAATAAGCCTTTTCTGTTTGCTGGTTTTGATATCTCATATTCTTGCATTTGTTTAGAAGTGTACCCTGAAACACAGGTAAGTTTCTTTCAGTTATTAACAATTCCTTACTTGGAAGATGAGGGTTGCCTGAAATGCAAAGAAAAACAAATAAAATAGATTGATGGTTGTTCAAAGCTGCTAAGAGCTTTGTAATGCTAAAATAAGATCTAATTTTTATGATTTGAAGTATATTTCAATGTAACTACATTCAGAGCCCAAAGCTATAAACCTTAGCGTATTTTCTATGCTCTTTTCCAAAACATACCTCCCTGTCCTGTACTCACATATCAGCATTAGCACAAGCTTCTGTTATGGAGCCATCTATACACCAACAGATTTGGAGCTCTAATTTCTGTTTACAAATCTGCATTACAGCTAAGTAATTCATTAAAGTTTGATTTTTTTTTTTTAAATAGAAGGCAAAGGGGCCCAGCTGCAGATGTTGAGACAGTATCGAAAGAAGTAGCCACATGCGACGGTTCTTATTTTTAAAAACAGCAGTTGTTTTATGAATTCATTTATGCTGAAGTTTAATCTGGGAGTGATATGGACTCCCTGATCTTTTCTTCCTAAAAATGCATTAGGGTGTTAAGCAACCAACTAAATTCCAATTGCCAAAAGCTGGGATAAATTAGAGCTCTATAGCTCAAAAGTTACTATTCATAGAAGTCTCTGACGTATCTGAGAGAAAAAGATGGCTGTCGTGGTTTTGGTTTCAGCCCAATTGGTAACAAAGCACCACGAAGCCTCCCGCTCAACCCCCACCCCCTCCCCTGGTCACGGTGGGATGAGGAGAAAATCCAAAAGCAGGCTGGTGGGTCGAGACAAGGACTGGGAGGGATCACTCCCCACTTATGGTCACGGGCAAAAGACAGGCTCCACTTGGGGAAGAAACAAAATCCATTTCATTTACTACAAATCAAATCAAAAACAAAACACAAGGGTATTAGGAAGGGAAATCAAACATCAGAACACCTCCCCCCACCCTTCCCACCTTCCCAGCTCAGCTCCATTGCCGGTGCNAACTTCCCTGGCGCGGGTCCTTTCCGCGGGATGCTCTCCAGTCACACACTGCTCCAGCGCGGACATTCCCATGGAGTCACGGCCATCTTGGGCGACATCCACTGCCCTGCTCACCCCCATGGGTTGCAGGGGGACAGCC
>VYZV01031567.1:82947-150014 GCA_013401275.1 Pandion haliaetus | reverse complement strand
CCGATGGTATCACAAAGGAAAACGTTAACAGGTTAGAGTAACAAGGTTAGCGAGGCTTTCCCATAATGATTATTCAGATTTATTCATTTGTCCATTGGTTGCAGGTTGTATGAAGGATAAAATCTAGTACCTATCCAGATTCCAAATTATGCACTTTTGTGTCAAAGTAAAAGGTGGAGATTGTTCAACTTTCAAAACTATGTCACTTTAGATGAGGAAATGGCAAGAGATTTGTAATAGCTTCTTACTTAAATTCTAACAACAGAACTTACTCATCTGCTAACATGGTCTTCATGTTGGGGACCCAGTTATGCAAAGATAAGTTCCTCAGACACTGTAGCGGGACTATTCTTTGTTTCTGAAAAAACATTTATTTAAAAACAAAATTGCAAGTCTAACACTTTGTGTCATGATGTCCATTAGTATTGAACCAAAATCACAAAAGTTGGGAAGCAGAGTAGAATTTTAGGCATGTTTCTCATTCTTCTTTTCTTTTTTTTTTTTCCTTCGGTCATAATGTACATATTTAATATGTATTACATACAGTGTCATCTGTATGATTCGCTTCACATTAAATAGTCCATTTTGTAAAAAATACCCCTTCAGTACTTTCTCATATAAACAAGATATGAATGGGACCAGTGGTTCCAGGTAATTTGTGACTCAGCATCTATGTCTTTCAGTTTTCTTATGGGTGAGCTGATAAGATTCATGGAAATAATTGTGAAAACATGATTCTGTTTATAATACAGCATTTAAAAACATTCTGAAATTCGTGGCTGTTTAGTGGAAATTGTTTCAGACTACACTGTTAAGAATGAAGAAATCAATATGGTAGTAAACCACTTACATGTGGTAAATTGGTTTGTGTAAGATGTTGCAGTCTTTGACATGGTAATTGAGTTTTCTTGGCATCTGCTGTTGGTGAGCATTGTAGGGATGCTCAGCATAGCTGTTAGTATCAAGTGACAGAGAGGAAGCAAAGATTTCCCTGAAAGAACTACTTAGATGTTTCAGGAACCTCTCTCTTTCCATAAGGACATGAAGGCATTGAGAATATTTTATCTAAGTTGATAATGTATTTAGTTGAAGAGGGTTACAATAGGTGAACAGTCTTGACTCATCCTCAGTGTCTTTAAGCTTAGAGACAAACAGCGCTACTGAAACGAATGGCCTGTAAACTGCTAGTTAAAACCACCGCAGTGTTTCTACTGAGCAGCAGAGAAACTGATGAAAACCACAGTGTTAATCCATGCAGTTGTATAGGGGTTGTTTTACAAGAAATAACCCATCTTGTAGAAGATAGTATTACATACAACGGAGCAAATGAACAAACACCTGGGGAGCTGGAGGGGGACTAGGATGACCTTTGTGTAAATAGCCCTTGCTCGGGCAAGTGTTCTTATTCAGCTGGTGGGACTAATCCCAGGAGGGAGGATGGTGGGAAATAAGACCTTTAAAATTATGTCTCTACCTGTGCTAATGAACATACCAGTTGTGCAGGTTATCTGTCCTTTTGATAACTGGTTTTTATTTTCCCACTTAAGTCTTCCTTTAGGCTGTATTTTCTGAGAATCTTAAAATCTCACCTGCAATGGAGTGTCATTGCAGGGTAAATTTCATAAAGGACTATTGATTTTCTCTTAATGTGATCTTTGAAGGGTGGTGGGGTTTCAGCTTCAGCTCTACCCCTCCCACCACTGAAAGGCTGATTTGTACCTCCTTTATTCACAGTTCATTTAATTGTACTGATTTATCTCTTACCCCACCTGCTGACTTAATTTTGCTGCTCTGTAGTCTGTGGTGAAAACTTACGAAGTGCTGTATCATTTAACATGTTTTTGAGAAACTGAATTCCACTACAGAAGGCATAAATCTAGTTGAATAGTACAATTTGTGGATCTCCACTGGTTCATTGTCAGGAGAGATTTGTTGCTAGATGACAAAATCCAAACTATGGCTGAGCTAAAAAGGCATTTAATAATACATGCTTTTTAGCCCAAGTTTCTTCCTGATTAAGTCTGGGTTGTAGTATTGTGTGTTAAACTAGTTTTGCCCTGCTCATGCTGCCAAGCCATGCTGTGATCCTGGGAGATCACACCCACGTTTAAACGATGCCTGCATGTGTGTTTTAAGCTGCTCAAAGCCTTGTGTTGACACAGTCCTCAAGCCTGGTCTGCTTTCATTCCCTCAGTTTGAATTGCAGGCTCCCCAAATTACTTCCTTGCTGTTTCAAGAAACCCTTGGTCCTCACACCAGAGTATTAGACTGGGACGTTGAGAAAAGATTTATGCAGCTGGATTTGTACTATTCTGAAAGGGAGGGGATAACTTGTTGCCAAGCCAAATAATATTTTCATTATTTTTGGATTACTTATGAAAAGCAGCCAAAAACATTGTATAAGGGATAAACAATGGACTTCAAGCTAATATTTTTCCATTAAGAATTTATTTTTTTATTCTTCCTGTCATCAAGATACAGTGCTTTTTGAATGTAGCTTGTTTTCAGATGTGTGGCTCCTAGAATTTTTTCCTTGCAGTCAGACATTTACAAACACGCATAGGTTTTGAACTGTCTCGTATGTGTTAGCACTTTTTCTGGAAATGCAAACTGAGCATGTTAGCTAATAATTTCTTGTACCTTTATAGCCCAAGCAGGCTGAAAAGTGGTCTTGTGCTATGTTTTCCTTGAATCACACATCTGAAAAAACTTGTAGAAGAAAACCCATGATGAGAAGACTATTGTTGCTCTAAGATTTTTCTGTTGACATTTGTCAGCATATCAACTACCTGCATTGTATTTCGTATAAATAACCTCAATTGATTTCTTTTAAGAAACTGCCAGGTTAAAAAAAGACAAATTTCTTTGCCTTATGGGCCGTAGTTTGGATTTTCTTTGTTGCTTATATTAATCTATTTTTTTGCCTCTCTACAAGAGTAACTATTGAACTTAGAGTTACCTGACAGTTCTCTTTTGGAGAAGATAGCACAGGTGATAACCACTTAAATGCTAGTAATTACAGTTGCTCCTCTTCTGTTTTGGGTCATTTCCATGACAGATAGTTGGTATGAAAAGGCTACTGTGAACGATACATAAAACAGCTAAAGCAAATTAAGACTCCCCTTCGGAATTATGCTGAGGTTGTGATTTTGCACGCCAGTTTTGACTGACTACTTTGAAACAATGTTGGGCTTCAAGTGTCTTGCAAAGTGGTGGATCCAAACGAGAAATACCTACTCGTTGAGTAATAGTCTGCTTGTCAGTTTTTGTGTATGGCTCCGTACAAGGCTGTGTCAGAATTTCAGTACCACCAAATTACCTTGTTTAAATGCTACTGTTGTACAAAAGTGAATGTTATTTTAAGTGAGAAATTGTTTTCTAACTTGTGAAGGAAATAGTTTCCTTGGGAGTAAGCATCCATAAATTTAATGTATTTCATAATTTCAGAAAGGCTTCTTAATCATGGGACATGAGAAAAGTGAAAAAGTGATTTGTTCTCCAAAGATTTGATAAGCATTTATTATAAAAAGTATAAATTTTTGCTTTAAATGAAAATGCTTCTTCAAACACACAATATTAAACTTCTTACTAAAATTCAGTAGTTTAAAATCCTAGATAAATATCTAATATGGCAAAGATAGAAAATTCAGAGGGAGATTATTTTGAAATACACCAGTATATTTTTGAGCTTCTCAATTGCAGCCCTGAATTTTCTCTTTTTCACTGCAATTCATATTTTGTGAAACTTCTTGGATAGTTTATATTTAAAGCTGCATTCACCTGCCTGAATAAGTGAAGTAAATAGTTTGTCATTAAAATTATATAGATCTGCCTATGTTAGTGTGCCATTTAAAATGAGACCACATTGAGGTAGCCATGCAGGTATTTGTACTGGTATGACAGTAGTGAAGTGGGGTAGCTGTATATTGTACCCACATTCCGTGCTGAGCAAAATCACATGGACTTCCAGAAATAAGCAATGGTTTTTAAGAGCAGCTTTATTTAATGTTACAGCAGCAAGTAAGTGTCATTTGTACCATATAATTATGTAAATTGGGTGCTAATAAATACTATTTTTCAACATTTTGCATTGTGTTCATAAATCTGTGGTTTTTATCACAAGATGTTTGTGGTCTTGGAGTGTGTACTAGGAGGGGAAAGTGCACTCAGACTAGAACAAGTAGACACGGGTTTGGAGGGGCATGAGGTAACTTCACGTGAACTTGCTGTTGAACTCCGCAACGCGTTACTGTTCACAGTAGCATCTCGGTTTTTCTGTCCTCCATATGTCTCGGTTTTGTACTGCTCTGCCGTCCTGGCGCTGTTGGCACCCTACATCTTTCTGTGCACTTAGGCACACAGTCCCCAGCATCTTCGCAGGGTGAACAGGCGTGCAGAGCGGGTACGGTGCCGTTGTGCAGGAGCTGGTCTGTCAGCGGTGCATTGATCGCAGCGAGACGCAGTGCGCTTCCTGGGGAGAACATATATTTAACATAAAACTAAGCGCATGGTTCTGCCCTTGGGGAGAGGATGAGGGAGAGCAAACCACACATCACAGATGGCAGTCGTGTTCCTACAGGAAGATGCTCAGAACGGCACTGTTGAGGGGGTGGTATGGGAACCTACACAGAACTGAGCAGAACAACTTGTTAGCGAGTCCATCCTGTTTTTTCTAAGCTTGTAGGTGGGATAAGCAAAGTTCTCATCTCCTTGGTAAGTAAAATAACCCTTCTGATTTAGTCCTACTCATCTTCCTTCCTCGTAGGAAAGGAGGAATTGCTTTATGAAATGACAATACAATTGCATTCACGCCAGTGTTCTGCCTCCAGAGAGGGTCAGTAGAAGATTCCTGAGGTAGGGAGAAAGAAGATTTCACAAACAATGTAGGAGTGACCCTCCCACATGGGGCGCCTTCCTAACATTCTTATGGGTTTGCCTATGAACAAGACATGTCCCCGTAATGATTTGGGTGTGAGAAAAGTGAGTATATTCTTTTCGGCCATACAGTGAAACGTTTAACTACCATTTCTGTTTGTGCTTAAAAAGAAGTCATTTCTATGCGTGAGTGTTGGAGTTCTTGAACTGCGTTATCAGAGTCTTTATTAGAAGTCAGAGAAGGGGTTAAACTGGTCTTAAGAAAAATAACACTTGCATCTCTTGCCATCCACTATGACTGACAGCTGATTGTGAGTGATGTAGCTGATGCAGTGCTAAAACCTCTGATACCCCTCAGTTTAAGTTTTTAACCAGTAAAAGAAAGACTACTTTGAGGAATTTGAGGCACTCAGCTATATAGATGTACACTTGCAATGTTTCCAGTATGTAGGTGATTTAGCAAATGTAGATGGCCTGATACTGTCTTAAGACTTCTCAAACTGAGACGGGAATGGAAGAGAAAAGGGATCAAATTATTTCCGTAATGTTGCTGGTGGGCAGAGAAAAATAACTAGAAGAATGATAGCGAGTGAGTGACTTGTTCAGCCATGAAGTAATTTAAGTTATGTATACCACAGAAGACTGACTTAGTGTTTGGTGTCTAGGTAATATTTCTGATACTTACGGCTTGCTTTGACTTGCCAAGTAGATAACGTGGATAATTTTCTGTGGAGTTTATGGGTAGGGTGTTATATCCACTAAGGACATTTAGATTGGGATGGTCCTGTCTGGATGTTTAACCCCAGAGCTTTTCCTGGTCACTGGAATGGTTCCCCTCATGTGCTGGAGAGCCATGGGGTGAGGAACATGAGGAGGAAGGGGAAGCCCACCTGTCAGAAAAGGAAAATTCAGCAGCTGCCATGGCGAAACCCTCCTCTTGCTGAACCAGCGAAGCAGCAGCAGCTGAGGAGCAGGAGGGAGCACGGAGGAGGTGATGCCTTCTGTGCAGGGTGGCACAGTGACAGCAGAGGTGCCAAGTGTCTCACTTCTGGACCAGCAAGGTAATATACTGCTGGGAAGCAGGACTTTTGAGTTACCTATCTCTGAAGAGATGGTTTAACTTTGAATTGCACCCAGAATGTGAGTAGCTAACTCTGCAGTTAGAGGCAAGAGGTGCTGTCTATGAGCTCTGCAAGGCTTCCAGAGCATGGATGTTGGTATTTATTTCCAGGTGGGAATTCTGCACTGTGATGGCTGAGCACTGGTGAGCCACCAGCCCAAATCCTGAGTGTGAAGATGCTTATTTACTAGGGAGAGGGTGATCAGACAACCCCCTTTTGGCTGTGTATCCAGTGGCCAGTTCAGACATCTCCCAGCTCCGGCTGCCTGCCTGCCTCCAAATCCAACCCTTTGGTGCCTTTCTTTTTTGGATGCCTCAGCCAGACAGCAGGTTCCACTGCGCTGGTCAGGCATCTGAAACTAAGTGGCCCAGCATCAAGCATCTGGACATCTAGATCATTTTTTTGATTCAGCCCTGTGTGTAAAAAGTGTGTAGAGACTGTGATAATTTTTTTTCAGCTTCCAAAAGAAGTCTGGTTCTGAGTAAGATGTGATCTTGCAGACTTGGGAAAGTACATATGATTTTGATGCCTTTCAGCCGTTAGACTCTGCTTGAATGATTGATTCCTCTGATAGGTCATTTGGTGGTCCTTCCTCTGCTAGCTCACTCTTAGGCTTTTTTTCAGCTGAGTATGTTAAAAGGAAGACATTGAAACACCTGGGGCTTTACCAGCCTTGCTAGGTCTTACATAATCTAGTAAGAACCCCAGCTGTGTTTCAGAAACTGAAATGGCATGGACCATATTTGGTGTTTATTTTTTAACCACATACGAGATGACATGTACTGCATATGCCTTTGGAACAATTTTATTGCAAAAGATATAGCAACTTGATAAGCTCAAAGTACCTTGTATATGTTACAGAAGGAGTTCTGCTGCTTCAAACAAATATACACCCTTGAACTTTTATGAAGATTTATATGTAAGTTATCTTGTTTTTTAATAAAACAGTATTTAGAGACTTTAGTAGATGGCAAGTATTTTGATTGCTATGAAAGGTAAAGGTTAAGAAGAGTGTTCTGTGCTGATGCACTCGCTTTTGTTAATGGAAGGGTGTATTCTTACAAGTTTCGAGGCTTACACTTAAGTTTACAGTGTTTATGAATAGGACATCTAAGTTTAGCTGAGAGTTGGATTAAACATTAAACCTCTTTCACGCTTTGAGATCCAACAATTTCAACGTCATCCTGAGAAGTTAATAAAAATGTACATTGGCAACCATCATTGTTCTGTAACCTTAAGATAAAACCATTTAAGTAACAACAGACCATGAAGTGCCCTTTATAAATGCTTGACACAGAAGACAGCTGTGCAACTTCCTTCTAAAAGAGCATTTGAAAGCTCACTGTCATTGCTTGAAGTTTAAGCTTTTGGAAGAAATTGAAATGCATATCCTAAAGACATGCGTGGCTTTAACTGTTCCTAATGTCCAGCCGCCTGTGCTGTGCTTTCAGCAGAGCACAAGAGAACACTGGGAGTCTCCGCAGAGTACCAGTCTTTCATGCTGCAAGAGTACAGCCAGTATGGAAAACAATACGTGGTGGTAAGCCGTTGCATTAAAAATTAAACCACAATATTAAGAGTAGCTAAAAGTTAAGACATAGGCCTTTTTCTCAGCTAGCCCCAAATTAAACCCCAAGCAAACAGGTCTTCAGACAATAAATCTGGTGTCTGAACTGAAGTGCCCAGTAAATTCAGTTTATGCATTTAAGTTTTGTCCAGCCCATGTAATGTCCCTTGTTGACATAGAATGATGCTTTCAGCAGAATGGTGTTGAAGGAGGTGGGTCAGGAGACGGGGGTATCGGGGGTTGCTCTGCTTCTACCTAACTCTTTCCTTAGTCTTTACTTTTGTCAAGCCAAGAGGCTATTGCTGTGGAAGTGCAGCAGCACAGATTAGTGTTAAAAACTCTGCATACAAATATAATTTATGTCTTTGTTTTGCTTTTTTTGGAAGCTGGCAGTGCCCTCCGTCTTCTGTCTGGGTAGCGTTGTTATATTGATGATGTTAAAGCTGGAACTGCATGCTCTGAGAGGAAAATCTGAACCTTCCCTGTATAAAACCACTGTTTCATCTAGGATTGGTTTTGATAACCTCTTGAGAGGACCCTAGCGTGGCTTACATTACCACACCAGGGAGATCATGCAGAGTCTGCTGTTCTCATTAGTTTGCGTTATGCTTACTTAATTGGTAATTTTTGAGCTATTTCAGTAATATTTCCAAACATAACAATTTAAAAGATTGTGCTACTTTTGTTGACAGAAAGGAGTCTCCCTTATGGCAATTTACTTCAATTAACTTTTTTATGTGAATAATAAACATCCTGGGTCATGGTTATTAAAACTATAAATGCTACTAAAACCCTGGTTTGCGAGTAAGATGTGAAATTTGAGTTTTAATTTCTTCCCATTTCCTGTTAGTTCCACAAGCCTGATGTGGTGTGGCTTTGATTGCCATAAGGTGCATGAACACATAGGTTTTTATTGGCTCTGAAACTCCATCCCTTTCCTTTGATAACTTTTCTTAATGAACATGTTTTCTTAAGTTATACTGGATGGAAACGTAACTAGCAACTGCTGCTTCCTAATAAATGTGCAATTTTTTTGGCCCTCTTAATGTGTCACTCCTTCCCTACTGACTAGTGATATGGCTAGTTCTTCACTTAAGAAACAACTATGTGTTTTGAATAATCCAGGACTGTAGTTGGTTCCTTTTGAAATCGATCCATAAAACAGAAATCAATCCCAAATTTGGGAGAGGGTGTCTGTAAATGCTGGAAATGCTGCTTCTCCTGGTGTGTAATACAGAACTTCAGATAATTCTGTCTTAAATCCTGTTAGTGGTTCTTGAATAGCTCTCCTCACACTAGAGTCTGCTGTAAGCTGTTCTGAGCTGTGGTTTAACGATAGAGTGCTGGGTCTCAAATGCTTTTCTGATTGCGAGCAACTTAAACACACGGCTTTTCTCAAAGGGTCTCCTCCTCCTGGCAGCTCTCCTGTTGTCCTGCAGGCCTTGAGCCTCACAAGAGCAGAGCAAGAGAGCTAAGGGGAAAAGACATTTCTCAAAATCAAATATTAATGCAGTGCTGTAGGAGACTAGATTCCAGTTCGTGCGTGTTGGCTGCTTTGTGGATTTGGGGCTTTGCTGGGGTTGACAAACAGTTGTAGGGTCCCAGAGCTTGACTCTCCTCTGACTTGCTTTCCAGTCTCTGGGTTTGGATAAATCTCAATGCTTGAGTTTACAGTAGCTGAAGTTTAACTTGCTGGCAAGACACCTTTATGGAGAGAGTGCCTGCTTTTAAGAAGGTACTCAAACTTGAGTTGTTCCCTGCCCCCCACCCCGAAAAAAAATGTCTGGTATTTCAGCCCTGACCTGCGTGTCGTCTGGTGGGCAATGCCACATGGAGGTCCTTCCGCCACAGCAGCTGAGCAGCATGGCTTCTCCCCAAAGGGACCTGGCCACTTCAGGAAGCAGGTGGTACATTTTGAGGAGCTTGTGTGTGCCCAAAGGTGGGAATCAGACAAGCCAGTGCTCTATACTGGAAGCAGCTTTTCAAACAGCTGCAGTTATTTCCTCCATGTTTACTGCCTCTTTTGCTACCCATCTAAATCCGAGTTTCTGAAGCCTGCAAGGAAAAAAAAACAAAACAAAACTGTCTACACAGAGCTTTATCATGCAAGGGACAGAGCTGCAGCCTTGCTGACTGGAAAGTGCCAGAGAAAAACACCTCCAGTATTTCTTGAACTGAAGGCTGGCATTACTCCTGTGGCACTTGGTATGCCTTCAGCATGGCGCCCGAGGGTCCTGCCTTGCTCAAGTCCATCAATTCCGTGGCTGGGAATTAAATTCTGTGCAAATATTTTGGATGAGCTGATTAACAAAGCGGTAGAGGTTGTCAAATTCATCCACGAAGAAGGAATGCTCCTTATCAGGGTCTGTTGCGATGGCTTCCAGTTCATCTTGGGCTGCCCAAGCAACTCCGATGGAGTAAGCTATAACTCCTGGAAAGAAACCCAGAGTTTAGAATGAGCATAAAAGTTGTCGTTGCATTAAATTTTATTTAAGACCAATACTGCAAATGTGGTTGCCAGGCCACAAAAATGTGGGCAGTGAGTTGCAGTGCTCTCGCTCTGTATAAAAATGGTATTTTCAATTGGAGAAAAGGTATGGTTTGTGCTTTGGAAGTACCTTTTGCTAACAGCAAAAAGGTTCAAACAATAGTAAAACTTCTGCTCTGGGTCTGAACAACAGGCTCCTGATCAACAGGTTCTTGTTCCAATGCAAATGTCTTACAATTGTGATGGAAGATGTATGACTGTCCTGACTGGAAAGCCAAAGGAGGCTTCATGTAAGGCTGTAGAAATCCCCTGAGATCTCCTAGACATAGCTGCATTTTGCTAGCTCTATGTGATTTTTTTTTTTTTTTTTTTAAGTTCCTTATTCAGATATTAAACAGATGCTGTTCTTGTTAGAGCTCAGTGAGACCCCAGGGTGAGGTGCTACTCTTCCTTCATAAAGTTTCATCCAAAATCATAGCAAACTGCATTTCTCTGACCTGGATAAATGCTGAGGCATGTAGGGAGAGCAGATAGCGATAGAAGAGCTTACCGTTTTGGTGAGCTGCCATGGCCGGCACTCTGACATCATCATAAGACCTGCCATCTGTAATGAGAATCATGATCTTTCTTTTGTTGGGTTTGGATTTGCTGAACAGCTGCTCTGAGGCGTAGCTGATGGCTGCTCCTGTGCTGGTCCCACCACTCCAGTAACTGATCCTTTTAATAGCACTCAGCACGTCCTGCTTCGTGCTGTACTTGTCAAAGCTGAACTCGAGCCTTTGCTCATAGGTGTACTGAATGGCTCCGATGCGGGTGTCAGTGTCGGAAATCTCAAACTCCTTGCTGATGTTGGCTACAAACTGGAGGACTGTGCGGAAGTTGCTGGTGCCGACGCTGCTGGAGCCGTCAATTACGAAACCAATGTCAGCTGAATTGAGGCAGGTCTTGCTGCAAACCAGCCGATCGGTGTCACAGACCCGCTTCACCAAGGGCTGGACCACCTTGTGTAGGCTGAACCAGCTGGGCACATTGATGGAATAGAAACCATTTGTCCTGCATACTGCCTGCAAGGCAACACAAGGATGAATGCAATGGGAATTCAGTCCGCCTGTTTCAGCTGGGGTATGTAGCTAAATTGTAATGATAGACTCCTGGAAAGAGCAATGCTGGAGTCTGGAGTGGCCTACCTTCCAGTCACCATCTGCTTCCCTCGGAAATGATGTCAATGTAACATCACAGATACTTGTGTAATGACACAGTTTTTCCTGCCTTTTTTTTTTAAGCTGTGGGATGGAGCTGGTATTACAGTAGTGAAAGAAATGTAATAAGCATGTTTGCCACCTGTCAAGCTTTTTTAGATGAGTTATGTTGTTTGCAGAAAAAGCATCCAAATCACAGAGCTGCTGTTAGTGTGGCTCCAGTGGGCATTATGGGAGCCTGTGTGTTTGCCAGGTGGCAACTGTTCAGGGCAACAAGGAAAGTTTTGCTGGCTAACAAACCCTACTGCCTTGAACAGAAACCTGAGACTGAAGTTGCGTTATCCTTGGCTCATACCCTTCTAAGCAGAGAAAACCCAGGCAATTTTGGTGAAAATGCAGAAAGCCTGTAAAGATTCCCTGTTGTGCTCGCTCTGCCAAATAGCAAAAAAAAATCATTAGTTTTTATAACTGAATACTTGTAGGGAGTAAATCTGCAGGAGTCAGGTGAGTGTGGGTAGGAAGTAGGGGTGGAACAGAGGAGGGAGTGGGAGAAGTCAAGTGTGGGTTGGGGGAGAGTAGTGGGGACAGGCTGGATCAAATTGTTCTTGGCTTTAGCACCTTTTAAATGCTAATGCCTCAGGTCTCTCGGTAAGAATATTTTATTAAGCCAGGTTTTGTCTATCAACTTTGTGCGAGTGCTTTAAAAGACTGAGGCACTATTTTCTTGGTGCCTGGTCTTGACTTGCATAAAGCCTAACAGCTGCAAGGGAGTTGCAGTTCCCACCAGTCTGGGCTCCTCACTGTGTCCTGCTGCTATTTTAGTGTTACGATGCAGCAGTATCAAGTCACTGTTCCCTCTTTACCTTTTTGTTCTGAGCTCACTCTACTCCCACTTCTGCTGTGTCCCTGGTAGGTTTGCAGAGACTCGCTGTAGCTTTGCTCTTTTAAAAACATTAAATGCAAATGAGACTACAATCCAATTAAATGCTGACCGGAGACACCGCAGCTCTCCAGAGCAGCTCTGAAACTTGTGGGAGATTATTTCATGGCAGACCGACCCGGCTCGGATGGGAATCTGTTTTCTGAAAATACCAGATAACTCAACCCTGCTTCCCGATCCCAGCCTGGTCTGGTACTTGGTAGATACCTCCTGCTGTAACTGGGTGCCAGCTTGCCCTGAAGCACTGTTGAGCAGGCAGCTACCGTTAGTGCCAAATACAAATCGTTCAAGGCTTGCGTTCTCTTTTTTTTGCTGCACATGGCAGGGATTTACTCTTTTTCCAAGTCCATAGCAGCAGCAGAAACAAATAACAGAAAAATAACCTGCATCAGATCAGCAGTGGAAACAAAATGTTTGAGTTATCCAGTATAGCTGAACAACTGGGATGTGCCTGTGGTGGGAGTGTCCCAACATTTGCATGCTTGGGACCTGTTTGTAAATGTGACACTGACATTATGTTGACAGGGCTCCTCAGCCTTCGCCAGGCGGGAGATGCACAGCAGGAGGCTCATGGAAAGCTCAGGCTGCAATTGTGCTTTGTCATGCTACTGTATTTTTGGAAAACCTCTCGTCTCAGTATGACTGCACATTTGTGCCAGCGTTAGTTAGTAAAAAGCCATTTGTTCCATGATGTGTCTCAAACCAGAACTTTATAGACTTCATCCCCTTTCTGACTTCAGCATTGCTGCCTGGCTCTTCGTACAGGAGACCTCAAGACAGTATAAGCAGGACAAGAAATAACCATAAGTGGTAAGAAGGAAAGGGAAATGCCCTGAACGAAACAGCTTGGAAAATGTAGTCAGAGCCAAGCTCCTGGACAGAGTCCAGCGCAGTAAGTACCTTGTCCACAAAGTTTGGTTCGATGATGTTCTGCTTCTCACTTTCAGCAGCTGCTTCAATAGTGACAAAGAAAATGTTGATCCCTGATTCTCTGGCCAGCCTGGAGGCCTCCTCCACTCGGTCAGTTGGCCACCCGTCCACAATCACTACAACTACATTGGGTGCTCCACCTCGGTTTCCATTAGCATCCGAGAAGAAGTTTTTGTTAACAAAGGAAAGTGCCTTCCCTGGAATAAAAGAGGCGATAAGGATGAGTCACAGGTCTGGAAGCACTCTGCCTGATAATATCTCATGAAATGGTAGGCAGAGGGCTGATTCAAGTGTCGGAGCCCTGCCAAGAGCTGGGGAAAGTGGTTTCTGTGGCCGTTCGAGCAGGAGTGGAGGTTGCTGCTGGTGGTGTTAGTGCCTCCTAAGCCCTCCTGCAGTGAACACCATCTGCCCACTCCCTGTGCCCCAGAGGGGCTGGGGGTGACAAGGTGGGTTAGCAAGGATCCACGACACATCAGTGGGACCTGCCCACGAGGAGAAAGGTAAATCCTGTCCACTTGCGATGGACTTACAGCATCCTGGACCAACGCAGGCAGGTCACAGTGGGAGCAGTACTCCCTCGCCAGCCCTGCCCTAGCACTGAGCATCGTTCAGTCACAGCCTCCGTACCCGGTGAGGAGGTGTAGGCTCACTACAGCCCAGGCTCTGGAGCCCTCCCTGAGCCAAGGATGTGCAGGCAGCCCCATCACCTACCAACATTGGAAAGTCCACCTTTCTGTGGGATTTTCTCAATGGCGTTTCTCAAGTCCTTGGAGTTGGCATAAGTTTTTAAAATAAATTCTGTGGAAGGGTCATCGCTAAAAGAAGAAATGAGAGCAGTTGTCATTTTCTTGCTTCACATGCAACAGTACAAAAGCTGTAGGACCCATCCGTGCTACACAGTTCCTGATTACGAGCTGGAGTGAGACCTTTAGTGCGCATCAGCCGCAGAGCTACAGCTGCCACAGTGTGCAGTCGTGCCCCGCGGCAATGGGTGTAGCTGCACGAGAAGCTCTTACCCATACTGAACGATGCCCATCAGAGGACCAGCGCTGCCGATGCCAAGGGCTTGAGCCACGTTACCAAGGAACTGCTTCTGGAGCTGAAAGCGGCGTTTACCGATGCTCCAACTCCCATCCATCAAGAAGGACAAATCAACCTTGCAATCTGAGGAGAGACGCAGAAACACAGAAAATGTTTTTAGTCCTTTCTTATAGCTGTGCTTCTTGTGAGAAGCAAAGGCCTGAAACGTCTGCATTTGGTGACTTGTCCTGCTGGGCAGGCTCTACCATAAAGCCTTTGACAAGGAGAAGTCACAGCTGGGGGTTCATTGTCCTGCTCATTGGTAGACACGGTCCTTGGCATGATTTTCTCCCACACAACATCCAAGCTCAGCTGGGTGACAAAAGGGCAAGAAGTCATCCCCAGGGGTCAGTCTGGGAGCACTGTGTTTCGGGGCTAGGGAGGAGAGGTCAGCCACACAGGAGCAAGCTGGCTCATGTCCTGTGCTCTCAGAGCCATGGCTTGGCCTTGGCCTGCTTTATTCACAGCCCAGAGGTGGTGGGAGTCTGTAAAGCCAGATGTGACCCTTGGATTTTGTGGTCTGGCCACCTGCAAAGCACAGACTACAGGGATTTCCTTAGTTATGCTTTTGTGGGCTTAGTTGATATAATACACGTAACAGGAACGGTTCTTCACATACTGTGTTAATGCTGCTCAGAAGGGAGGGAAGACCCACTCAGTTCCCTAAACGTGTCATGGCCGGGATGTGCCTTGGGGCAAAGGACATCATGAGGTCTCTTCAAGTAGCTGTGGACAGCAATCCTGGCAGCTCTGTGCTTCTGAACGAGAACCGTTCAGCAGCTTTATTCTGGGCTGGCGCTTACACTGGGGATGATGATTTCGCTTGGTGTGTTCACACTGAGTAGGGGCTCTTTTCACAGGTAGCTGTAGGCTTATACCTGTGTGTGCAGCAGCAGCAGTATGCTGTTGTGTGTTGCCTCTCCAGGCTGAAAGCAATATTCTCAAAAAGTTACACCTGCACCCAAATAAACTCTTCCCTCTGATTACATGGATGAACTTCATCTTTGTGGTTCTGCAAATGCTGTCTTCATCACTGCCAGCCTGTTTTTACGTCTCTGCAAGTTAGTGGTAAAACGTTCATCAGTTGGACTGCAACCAGGAGTGGGATCAAAATTTGGCTTAACTAGAGCGCTAATTAACATTTTCCCCCTCTGGCGTCCGGGTCATCCCCATCTCTTGATTTCCCTCTGATGATGCTTCCTACCAATCAGACTGTCCAAAATAGTGTGTTTTAATCATTAGGTAGCCCGAAGGCTACAAAGCGCCAATTGTTCTTACTGGCTTATGCAACTGCCTCCCATCTCATTACCTTCAATTTTTTCTCCTGTAGCTGTCTGTTTTTCTAATTTTAATAATGCTGAATTATAGAAGCGTGACTGAGAACTGTGTTCGTTCACAGCAGATCATGAAGCAAGGCCGGGAACCCACAACAAATAATACCTCAATTAACAGCCAAGTTTTCCTGAATTTCCTGTCCTTCAAAGGGAGCTACACCATGTGGGCTATATGTGAAAAGAGGGGAGTTTGTTAGCCAGCAGGGTCTGGGCATGCAAAGATGTACATACACTTATATACAGACTTAATTTCTGGGGAGGATTCAGACAGCAGGAGTATTTTGGTGCTGGGACATTAGTGGGACTCCAAAAAAGCACAGGCTAAAGGTACTCTGTAGGGAGCTGAGCACTTTCTGATTTCCAGGGAGGCAAGGTCTGAGTTACAGCTTTTATGGTCCTGGAAGTATCAGTGGGATGAGAGTTTTGATTCAGGTGTGCCTTATCTCAGTTGAACAGTGGAAACACAGCTGTGCTTGCCTGTGTCTCTGCTACACTGAGCTCTGCTTTCCTGCAGTGCAATTGGGTCTGTAGGGCAGATCCTTCCCCTTTTCTTCTTCTTTCCCTTATTTCTGTATCAGTTTTAGGTGTATTTGACATCTTTGGTAGGGAAAAAAATACTTGTAGGTATTAGGAGGAGTGCCTGGGAATATACAGACATTTGGCTCAGTAGTTAATGTAAAGAGTTCTTGAAATGCCAGTTCCGTGAGAGACAGCATTCAGCTGCTGGAGGATGGGCAAGAGAGGACCCAGGCACTGGTGGGAGGGTGAAGCCCCCTCTCCAAGGGCAGCTTCCCATGAGAAGGCAGCAGACGACCCCATCTCTCTGCTCACAGCTTGCATTCTCTTTCTCCTTCTACTCTGGGCCCCATCTAAAGACGAGTTAATGGGCAAATCTGCCTTTAATTATAAAGGGCTGTAGAAGATTTTCTTTTCAGAGTAGGGGACCCTACATCACCATCCCTGGAGTGGGGGATCCTTGATGCTCCCTCTGCATTCCCTCTCTCCTTGCTGCAGCAGGCACTGGGTCCCTTTCTCAGGTGGT
Source organism: Pandion haliaetus (assembly GCA_013401275.1). NCBI lineage: Eukaryota > Metazoa > Chordata > Aves > Accipitriformes > Pandionidae > Pandion > Pandion haliaetus. The sequence goes on along the minus strand of VYZV01031567.1, from coordinate 133,438 downwards.
TTCTTTCCCTCCCACCCACTGCTGGGGGAAGAGTGCCCGCACTCGGCATAGTCACAGGAGCCTGCTCTGGTCAGCAGGGCTCGCTCATCTAACCCTGGCTTCAACACACTGGTTTGCTATCCTCCACCATCGAAGTCCCTGAGTGAAGCTCTGCACCCCAGGAACATGGATCTGATACTACCCGGCAAGAGGTAGCGGTGAGCAGCCACCATCTCCCTGCCCAGGTAAGCTAAATCTTGGCTGTTGTTTCCTTCCCTGTAGAAGCAAAACCCAATTATGTATATGAGATAGGTTGGCGGAGAGTGCTCGCTGTTCTTCTGCAAGGGAAAAATGTGTTCCACGAGTCTCTTAGGCTTTCTTGAAAACTTACCTTTTGCTTTTTAATTTGAATGCATTCTAGCAATGTGTAATTAATAAAATGGTAATGCTTAATTATGAAATTAATTCTGAAGTACATACTTGGGTTCCCCTGGGAGATGGACTCCAGCGGCTTTGGATTCAATTCTTCCTTTGAACTGAAGCCTAGAGAGAGGAAGGAAAGGCTCCATCGGTGCCTGCTTGGTGGCTGCCCTTGCTCTGGAAGGAAGCAGGCAAGGGGGTGGCTGCAAGTGCCCCCGGCCTGAGGATTGATGTGGGAGGGAAACAAGGATGGGGAGCACATGCTTGGAGCTTACCTTTTTCCACCTATGTCACTTCTAGGATAAAACAAGAGCAGAGGCATTTCTAGAAGTGCCATCAAAATCTCTCCAAGCACCAACTTTGACTCCCCGTTGTGAGTCAGTCCCCTCACTGCAAGGGCTTGAGAGCAGCATGCGTAAGTAGAGGGTTCCTAGGTGCCGAGGCTGGTGGCTATGGTGTGGGGCGGTGACCTCCCAGCACTTTGCCCCTGAGAGAACTGGCGCTGCCACCCCGCTGGCTCGCTGTGCTTCACCTGTGCAATGAGCTGCACAATGTCCGAAGCAGATGAGTGACAGATTTAGCATGTTGCTTTTCTGTCTGTAGAGGAAGGCATGGGCAGAGACTCACCCCACCGTGTTACAGCTGGGGAAGCAACGCAAGCCACAGCTCCTCAGGTGCTCCTGGAGGATGGGGTTATTTTGGAAAGCACGAAAGAAACAGGGTAAATAGTGGCAGAGAGTTCCAGTCAAGTCATGGGAAACAGTCTCGTGGGTCACTAGTGGATTTTAGCTGAGGCCCCAACTGAGATATTTGGATGGTAGCAGCCTTGGGAACATAAGTTTATATCCTTGTGAGATGCACTGACTCACAGGGCATCATCAGGCTGGCGTCAGAAGGTTTGAAAATTCTGAACTTCACTCATGACTTGAATGTCTGGTGAGTCTCCTACAGCACAGCATCTCCCTCTCAAGCAAGGGCAAAGAGCTGTTTCTTTTCACTACAGCATGACAAGATTAAGGGGATTCAGCTGGGATAATCCTCAGAAGAGACAGAAATTATCAGACAAGCCCCAAACCAAACGCTCACCAAGGAAGCAGTTGGTCAAAAAAACAGCAGAATGGCTTAAATCTCCATCACCAAATAAGTTGAGAAAAGACTATACAGACTTTAGAGACACAGTAAAAAAGTAACTTTGGAAAATGTGAGCTTAATATAGAAAAAAGATGAGAAATTACTAGGTGCTACAGAGTTTTTGTCTCTACAGCCACCAGCCATAAGCAAGCCAAGCAATAGAGTGTATGTAAAGAGCAGGCAGCAAAGGGACATCAGCAAAGGTCACCACCTAAATGTGACGGGAGGTGTAACAGCTCTGAGCACATGCACCACCTAAGCTGGTTGCTGAAGATATTAATGACCAAGCCATAATAATGTGGAAAACAGCCAAGAAAATGGCTGGAAATACCAGCTTCAGCTCCCTCCATCACCACTCCCACTTCCATTCCAGTTATGTCTAATGGTCCACCCCTCATAAGGGGCAAATACAGCTACTTTGAATCCTTCCATGTGCATGCTGAAAGCTGCGCATAGTTTTGGGTCAGGGGCTAAGTTTGTATTAAGTCTGAGTATGCAGTGCCTAATGTAAAGCTGACCTGATGCCTGACCCCTTGCCAGGAGGCTATAGCACACTGGCAGCATCTTCACAGGACGGAAAGGTTGCTTTGGCTTCTCGTTTTTAAATTCAGCTGCCAGTGAAGAAAGTTTCTACTGCAGGGAATAAACAGACCTGCTAATGGCAGCACTGTGTGACTTCCCTCTGCTTTGGTCATCCACAGCCATCTGCTGTTGCCCGTCGCTAGAGCTAGGACACCAAGCTAGCTGGAGTACTGGGCTTGGCCTTGTACAGGAGCCCATGTGGTCACGCAGGAACGAAATAGGTGAAGGGCACAAAGATGAAGCCTGCTTTGCTCATGGCAAGAGCTAGTAATTTCTTTGTGTGTTTTGTTTGAGAATTTCCCTGGCTATGACCGGCCGGGTTAGGACAGCCCCAGGGCTGATGTTGCTTTTTGTCACTGCGCACGCAGTGCCTGCAGCCCCCGCATGCAGCTTCCCTGTGCTCCTACCCAAGCTTTGGAGCAGATACTTTCCGGACAGGGCACAGGGGCTCTCCACTCATCCCGACACTGGCTCTTGTGCCAGAAATGCCTCACCCCCAAGGTTAGCGGAGCTGGCCCTCTCCTGCCAGAGCAGGCTGGCCCCCTTCGAAGGCGAACTGGTGAGCCAGGCTCTAGCTGGCTTCATCCCTCCTGGCTGGAGCTGTCATCCTGCACGTTGCTGGTTTGTGCCTCTTGTCTTGCCTCTCCTCTGCACACCTGGGACAAGCTCCCAGGCAAGGAACAGGGGAGAGGGCTCCTGGTGGTGTGTGCTTGCCAACAGGAGGCCTGTTTGGGTGGGGGAAACATTGGCAGGGGGAGGCAGGGTGGTGGTGCCGGGGCAGCACCGCCTGAGGGTGGGTACTGGCTCCTGACTGAGGAAAAGTGACGTTTTTGGAATGAGGGTGACGCAAAGCAGCTCTGTCCAGTGACATCTGCTGCAGCAAACAGCCTGAAAGTCTTGCTGCTAGGGCCCAAATCTGCCTTCGGCCTAAGGAAGGGCATGAGGCAAATCCTGCACAGGTGCAAGTGCTGCTCTTGAGAGGTAAACCCTCTGCCATGTGAGGCACTGTGGGGCATGGGTGACTGAGGAGTATTTTAACTGAAAATACTTGATGGGAGCAAACCCACTAGCTGCAGGCACAGCGAAGCACGAGTGTGACCTGGGGAGGCACCAGCGGCACAAGGTGTAAGCAGCAGCGGTGCGGGGAGAGTAAACAGGAGAGAGTTAGAGGAGGAGAGTGAATTTTGAGTTTAGGCTGGTGTGTGTCCATGGCTGCTCCTTGGATAAATGCAAAGGAGGGCGGTTGAGCAGCCAGGCGAAGTAAAGCAAACGAGCAGGAGAGCACTTTGAAGGAAGCAGCCACAGGGCCACGTGTTTCTTGCAGGCTGAGGCTGGGCTGTGCACTCGCATCTGGCAATCCTGCTGCTCCACCAGCAGCCATGGCCTCCCAAACCCAGGAGAGGAAATCTCGCCAGTATGATTTGGCAATGCCCCCTCTTTGCCCTTGTTTTGCCTGTGTGTAAATGCCTGAAGGCACAGTCCTACAGACACTTTCAGGTGGTGCAAACAAGCCCCACTGCCCAAAGGTAGAGCCCTCCTCTTGCCAGGCACCCTCCTGCCTGCTCCTGCCCCACCACCAGCCCCTGTGCCTGCCTGGTGTCAGTGGGACTCAAGGAGAAGGGGGAAAGAGCGGAGTTAAACTGGGAAGAAAGAAAAAGGTTAATGACGGGCTGGACCAGCTCCCTGACACAGCTCACCCTCTGGCCACGCAGATACCTGGGCAGAGGGTGGCTGGGAGGGAAGATGACTTTTTTTGCTGGCAGCACTGGCTTATGGTGGGTTTACCTGATGCAAAAGCTATGGGCAACATGAGAGAGGGAGAGAGAGACAAAGGAAGCAATGACTTGGACCGGTACATGGGTTCTGTTATCAACATGGATGAGAATGATTTTGGTTTTTTCTTTAAAACCCGAAATAGTCGGCAGCTTGCCCTCCTGACTGTGTAGGTTCCAGTACAGGCTTTAATTAGTTGGGCACATAACAGTTCCTCAGTAATAGACGAAAGCCATGCTTCATCCTGCAGCCTGCGCACCACATACCTCACATGTGCCAGCTTGGTATCCCATATGTGCAGTTCCCCCCACTTGCCTTATTTGCAGAACAGAAAGTAGGTGGATTTAACACTGTTGTGAAATTAGATATTAACATGTGCCTTTCATTTTAGCAACTAAATTGTATAGGGGAGCTAATTCATGGTTAATCTGCCTCATGCATTTATCTGTATCCAATAAAGCCTGTATTCCTTACCCAGGCATACAGCTGACATTAGCTTTGTTGATATGGAAAACCCAAGTGTAGGCGATGCAGTACTTTTCATTTTTACTTGCCAATGCAATTACCAGTTCTTGAAGGTTGTGGGTCAGCTGGCTGATTTGTGCTTAGTGTAACAATAAGGTCACCCACCAAATAATCTTCCCCAACTAATTGGGGAGGTGGTCAGTCTCTATGGGCGTCCCTGTTCTGCCAGTCCAATTTAATGTTGTTATTGCCATGGGAATTTCAACTCTCTGCATGGGCAGTTTACTCCATGCTAATTAAAGTTCCCTTCACTGATTGTCACAGCTGTCCATGCTGATTAAACTTCCCATTCATTTAAGTAAGACAGCAGTGACTACATCTATGCCAGAAACCATTCCTTTGAAGTGACAATCTGAATTAATCAGACTTTATCACACGAGTCTACATAGGCATTTCAGTTGCTGAGAAACTATTGATACAACATCCCTTCCCCCATGCCCAACCTCTCATTGCATTTAATGCAATCTGTCATTTTCTGCCTCAAAATACTCCTCTGCACCCCTGGCCCTAGTGCTGTAGCTTTTCCTAAATAAGCACACTGATGGCTTAAGCTTCAGAGGAGAGAAACACTTCCTCTCTTTGGCTCAGATGGCTGCTGATTGAGAAGGGAGATCTGTTCATGTTTGGGGCGATGCAAATTTTGACTCAACAGCCACTGCTGCAGACACTGGATTTGCAAGCTAAGGCGTATGGGCTATGCTGCTCATCATGAGCAGTGCAAGGCTTAGTCATGCCTCAGCTTTGAAGTAAGCTGAGTGTTCAAGGAAATGGTCTTTGCAAGGGCCACCAGCACAGCCCTCTCCAGCAACAAAACCGGTGATGGAAAAGACATCTTGTATCAGATGGTCCAGTCCCTCGTAAGAGAGTATCCTGTCACGAATTGGCCTGTAGTTTGTGCAGTCTGCTTTCAATGTTGCTGAGGAAAGGGATCCCTTAAATATTGAACACATAGAATCTGCAGTTGGTAACTGCTTCTGATTAAGGGTTGTGCAAGTCTTGGTCTTGTTGCTACCTGAGCCTGCTACAAATGTAGGGTTGGGTTTTTTTCCCTCACTCGCCAGTAAATATAAAAATGTTGTCATCTCCATACTGTAAGTTTTTAATGCTAAAATGTCAGAAAATTCAATGATGCTCATTAGTCTTTACACTCGGCTTAAACCCTCATTTTCTTATCTGAATGTCTTTCCCAAGTGCATTGACATCTGTCGTCTTCTTCACTTATTGCAGCTCTAGACTGTGATCCCAACTGTGGCATTCCCAAAATACCTTCTTATTTACAAAGGGATTTCAGTAACTAGAACGCCTTTCCTGCAGTGTAGCTGCCAACTCTTTCCAGAGCTCATCTGTTCTGCTCCTGCTTTAGGCAGGAACTCAAGACTGATGCAAGCACAGAATAATTTTAACTACTAAGATGTAAACGACATACCTCGTTTATAATTTTGAATACTGTAATTATTCCTTAAAATGAGATTTTTATCAGCAGTGTCATAGGCCTCATGAATAGATTTAGCATTTCCCATGTGCGATGGTAACCAACTATTCCCAGACTGGTTACTGGATGCTTTAAATATTTACCTGTGTCAAAAAGACTCAATCCAGGTTTCCACGAGTCTGTTTCCATTGCTTTCACACATGAAAGAGAAGAAAAATCATTACTGAAAATAATGGAATTACTAGACTCAATTTAGAAAGGTCAATTCATACAGTGAGTTATCATAAACAACTAGGAGCTAAGGAAATCAGTAAACCTGGAAACGTTTATGCACACATTTCAAGCCATATTTAGGAGCCTCGTGTCACTGCCTCCAGAGCACTAATCTTTTTTTTATGATTTTAAATACACCTCTTTAGATTTGTTTTAGTCTCGTTCCTCTAAATTGCATTAATACTGAGGCAAGTATACTGACTTCCGTATACTTTTGCTGGGCTTAGGTTGTTTTCCACTGAAAATCTGCAAGTACCTCTCATCTACAGATTTCTCTATCCCCTCAGCCCATCCAAACACAAAGAAGTTGTGTAAATTTTGTTTGCAGCCTATCAGGCATGGAAAACTTCATCAAAACTCCTGCTTTCATAAATAAACCCCAAAGTGTCTTTGGTTTTGGAGCCTGCTGAAGAGCTTTGCCAAAAAGTGATGTTTTGCTTTGGGTTACAGCCAGATGAAAGCCCTGGCAGCTGACAAGAACAGTACCAAGGAGAACTGGTGAGATCCTTGACCCTTCACAGTCCATCTCCAGGTTTGTTCAGTGTGGTTTACAAAGACCTATATCTCAGGCCCCTTGAATCCATACTGCCTCCCGTGCCTGAGTTTCCCTACTCAGAGTGGCAGCTGGTGTGCTCTTGACTAGAGCCAGTGGGTGAATCACAATGTAAGTCTGGAAAAAGTCATGGGCTTGCCAGTGTCCTCCAGCCTAGTGAGAGCACTGACCTTGTCCTTCGGTTGCCATCCCAGTGAGGAGCTATCAGCTTCTCTTTGGGAGGGAGACTTGTTGCATGAGACAGATGGCTGAATAAGATGTGTCATCTCCTTTAGGGTAGGAGGAACCCCATCATGTTTCATTGCTAAAGTGATTTTTCCAGACCCCTTTCCCTCCTTATGCTGAGCACTGCTTAGGCACCCTATGAAGAATCTAAAAACTGAGGAAAGCGAAGGGCTGAGAAGTCAGTCATGATACACACAGAAGTTTTGCTGTAGTTTTTGTTTAGGAGAAGAAGTAAGGTGAAGGAAGGGCAGGCCTGGGTAATGGGGAAGGAGACAGGAGGAATATTCCTGGTTTAGCATCCACCTGGGCAGGGTCATTTACAAGAATTTTGTACATCCCTCAGCAGTCATAAGGCAACAGCAGTGACTGAAGCTAGGGGTGCTGGTTGCAGAGCAGGGGCACCCTATGTGGTGGTGCTCTTTTGTTACCAGGGTGGCCAACGTGTCTCCTGAATGTTGGCACTGAGAAGAACAACAGATTTCAGTGAAACGAGCTTGTGAGTAGATAATCTCAAAAGGTGTGCTTCTTCACCCCCAAGGGTGGAGAAGCATCCAGTGACTGCGAAAAGAAAAGTTTCATATGAAGCTACTTTTCAGTGTGACCAGCTGAAAAAAACAGCCAAAGAGCAAATCATGGAGAAGACCCTGCACTTCTTGAGTCTTCTGTACAAATATGCTGCTGCGTGAGTTGCAGTGGAAAATGTCCTTAAAGTGGTAGGAACTGCACAGCATGTGGAACCAGCTGAGGAGCTGCGCAAAGATCTGCCCATCTTTTCTCTTCTTCATAAGGAGGGATGTGAGCTGAAGGATGCAGAGCAATGGAACGTGCTTGTCCCATGTATCATGGGTTTGCTTCTGCTGCCAGCTCATTGCCAGGGACTATCCTCAGAGCACAGACTCCCCTGACTTCTCTGACTAGTTAAGCTCAAAAAAGACAGACAGATGCTTAAAAAGGAAAAGACTGCATTTTTTTCAGTAGAAGCAATACTGAAGTTTTTTTAGATTGACTCTTCTCAAGAACTACTTCAACTCAAATGACCACAGGTGCTCTAGTCTGTCCAAATCCCTACTGGTGGGAGCTGCCTATTGCTTCTTCAAGCAGTCTTCTCATGGCTCACATCCTTTTAAAACTTCGTGTGGTGAGAAAGTCCCTGTGTTTTCCATCTGAATGAAGAAAAGCACTAGATAAGTGCCAAGGATTTTGGGTAGCTGGCTGCCAATATGCAGAATACACAGCTTTCTGAGTGACCCATAAATCCAGGCAAAAGCTTTATTTCTCGCATGTAGTCCTAGACACATAACGAAGAAAGCTTTCAATGAAATGCATATCTGAAAAGGAAATTGTTATTCTTATAAGTAGCTAGGGCTTTTTTTTTTCTTTTCCTACTTGATGATGCCCATAAAAATGAAGGGTTGATTTTTAAAATACTCCAAGACTGGTCTTTAAAGGAAAAAAAAAAAAAAAAGACACCACCACCGCAACTCTTCACTATAATTGTCTTGGAAAAAAATTCTGGGCTAAGCAGGTATGGGATTTCAAGAGAGTTACTGTGCATTGTCAAGAGCTTAGAGGAGTTGGACCTTCTGAAGAATGTGCAGTCAGAAGCTGTGCAGGCAACCAGTGTGTCGGGGGGGTGTTTTCCAGCACACCCTTTTGCTAACCTGAGCTGATGAGAGGAAGTTCCTTGACAGCCCGGCCAAACCCGCAGAACTGATCGCTGTTGTTTGCAGAGCAGTGTGCGCATGCTTGGTAGGATCAAGAAAAACAACTCTCCTTTCCAAGAAAGCAAAGACTTGTTCAGGAATTTCCCTTTGATCATCAGAAAAATTGGCTGCTTGGAAGCAACACATCCGAACTGCCAGAACCTGGGCTGAAGAAAAGATCAGCACTCATTGGGAATATTGCAGGCATGTATTTGTGGGTTTTTTCCATCTTGTTCTGGGATGAAGAAGACGGAATCATTTATGATGGGAAATTTGTGCTTTGTAATCACATTCAGGGGACCTTAAGGTGCCTTAAGCAATTAGATGGGGTCAAACTCTGATTTCAACAGACTCAGCACTATGTTCCCCTACTTCTCTGGCAAAGATTTGACTAGCGTGAGGATTAGCCAGCACATCCTTTGGTCCAGATGTTAGGGCTTTTCCCATTTCAGCCCTGCCAGAAAGTTAGGTCTGCCACCTCAGGCTATCCCCACCCTATGTGGGGTGTCACATAATTAGTGCATTGCCATGACCAGCACATTTACAGGCAACATAGTTGCTCTGCTGTTCAGCCCAGGAAAATACTGACCCCCTCTCTCCTCTGAAGGTGGGCACTAGATTTTGACAAGGACAAAGGGAATCGGGGGAGCACAAAAAATGTGAGATTAGAAAAAAAGAAATGGTTGTGACATCAATATGGCCAAAAAATACAAGAAAAAGAGACACGGATGGACACCAGAAGGAAGAGGAAACTGAAACAAGGAAGAGAGAGAGAAAAGTGAGGGAACAGAGTAAATCTTAGAAGGAGAAATGTACCCATTTTAAATATGCTGCAACTAGGTCAACTACAAATTCTCATTTTGATGAGGAGATTGCTGGGTAAACTTACTTGGCTGGTATTATCCAGAAAGTTCTACTGCATAATAACGTCCTCTAACCTCAATGTCAATGACCACTTTGCTCTCTCCTGTTGCAGTACTCCTCCTGTGCCTCCCAGCTCTCAACAAAGCCCACGGGGCCCGGGGAGCACCCTCATGTGCTGCAGCCTCTCCCTCCTCAGGGGGTTTGGTTGCCCATGCTAGAGGTCAGCTCTGTCGCAGCACAGCTCTGTTGCCTTGGCCCAGCTTGGGTGCAGCAGTGGAGCTGTGAGCAAGTGACTGGGCTGTGTGTGAGTGAGAAAGAGCTGTGGGAAGCATCCATGGGGGCTTCCACCCGCGCTGCCTGGGGACAGCACATAAGCGCACAGCCTTGACTCTGCTCCTTTATCTGTGTCTAGTCTTGTACCTTTCTATCCTGATACTGACCTTACCTTGCTGGTCTGGTGTCCTGCCTCAGTTGGTCAGACCTGCCTCATTGCTGGGGACCTGCCTGGCAGCCTGGGCTGTTGGCTGGCCCTGGGTACCACCACCAGACCTGCTCTGTTCTTTGTGTTGGTGCTCTGTGGGTCTGCGGCCCTTGTTGATGAGGGGCAGCCCTGCCTGCCTTGCTGCCACCCCGGCTCCCATCCCTCACCATGCTCTGGCTTCTCCCAGACTAAATCCACCTCTGAGAAACTTTGCTGTCCTGTCAAGGGAGAGTTAGTGTTTGTGTGTGCACCGAGCACTCTGGAGCCCTGGGAAGCTGTTGTTGGCCTTGCAGAGTGCCTGCTGATGGGCCTGCTTGCTGGTGAAGGACGGTAAATTGCACAGCCAGGGAGGAAGGAAAGTACAGGTGATGTTTCTACCCTTAGTATTAAAGGCAACCTCTATGGTGCAATCAGCCTGGAGGCTCCTGGGAACAGAAGATTTAGCTTGATCACAGACCTGATAGGCTGCACAGAGCTGTTTTTTTGTTTCTTATTTTGACTAACAAATGAGGGAAATTGCAAATACTGCAGTAGATGTTGTTTCCCACGGCCTGAAACAACAGCTCGCCAGGGACAGAGCTGTCCTTTGCCTTTCTCATTCAGGAAGCTGCTTGTTGGTATTCAGTGCGTGAGGCTTGCCCTGGTCCTCCTCCAGGGCACATGAAAACGATCTGCAGTACTGCTTGAGGGCTAATTTGGGATTGCTAAAACTATAAAAGAGAGCAGAAAGTCTGCTGCTAGCAATCTTGCTCACCCAGGTGGGCTGGAGAGCTGGCAGCCCTCTGGAAGGTGGCAACAGGCTCTTGGCGCTGAATACCTGTGTGATCCGACAAAGAGGCAAGAGGTTAGACACCAGCGGGCAAGGAGAGAGAAGCACGATCACAAGGGATGCAGTGGCCTTTGAACTGTCTTTCTGTACATGTTTTCAAACCAAATGGAAAAGGAAGATGGAAAAAATGAATTAAAACAAAAAAAAGGAATTTTAAAGCTGTAAGAGGTTGCAAAAGCAGAATAGTTTAAATATTGGTAGGTGCTGCACAGTACAGCTATTCACTGATGCACTGGAACAATTGGTAGTGGGTCCTGAGATGCTGATCATGCTCAGGGCCTGAAAACTGAAAACATGTGTCTCCTCTCAGGGTCAGGCCTTCACAACCCAAACTTACACAGACACAAAGTTCCCCTCTCATTTTGCAACAGCAAATGTTGTAAAAGACCTTTATAAATGGTTTTAGAATGCTATTTTGAGAACAATTCTAAGTTTAATTATTTGTTTGATTTTTTTTCCTAAAAATTGCACTATTGTCATGCAATAACCAGTGTGATATTTGCTCTCAGCGCATCCTGCTACGAACGTGGTTAGGAATGAAAAACAGTGCATTACTGCATGACTCAGTAGATGTGAGTGGTAGAACTAGCTTCAGGGAGGAATTAGAGAAGGGATTGTAATGCCTTTACCTGTATTGGGTCGTAAAATGTTCCTGTTACTTGCAGAGGTGGAAGTGCCCCTGAATGCTTTGAAAATATTATGTTGGTTAGTACATGGGACTTAAACACAAGGTTTTCTAGTATTCTCACAATACAAATCTACTAGTTGTTATTAATTTAAGACATACCTGTATTCTGTCCTCTTCCTTGTGCAGCCTGAACCTGTCCTAAGTAGACATCAAAATGGGAAAGTGTGAATTATACCATGTTTGGTTCAGCTTTTTTTCACTGAGTGTTATTTTATAGCTGTCAGTGTTAATGTTTCATATAGAGTTTTCATTAATATACTTTCTCAGATGTTAGCTATATATTTTGAGCCTGCTTAAAAGGATTGCCTTGCTCTGTCTGTCATATAGATTAGCCTAGTTAACATTCTCTTCAGTTAAGAATATTACTTTTACAGGTCTCTGGTCTGCATTTAAAAGGTTTGTAATTACTGCTGTGATTTGCTTTCCCTTATAACTTTCCTTCTCTCACTCACACTAGTTATCTATGTTTATTTCTATTTCAGTACCATCCAATTGTGCTGGTTGTGTGAGAAAGGTTAAAGAAAGCCCAAACCCAAAATAACCCCCCAGACCAGATACTACCCTTTCTGCAGAGAGTGAATGGATACAAGCAAGCAGGCAGACTGTAAATAATGAGACAATGACAGAAATAATGCGGGGAGAATTCATGTGTCTGAAATGTCTTCACCATTGTGTACACAAAAGGCTTTTTTTTAAGGTGATTGGGTTATTAAATTCCCATTGTTCAAAAATACTAAAGGCTCAAAGCATTTGCAGATGAAAACCACATCTTTTAATCATGCTTTTCATTTCATTAATTATTCTTAAGAAGCTTGTTAACAAACTTATCCTTTAACAAGCCTTTATTAATTAGTTTTCCTAGAAAGATTAATTCCAAAGTCTGGTGAAATCAGTGGGAATGTTCTAGCTGACTCCTGTGAACACTGGACCGGGGTCCATGGATATTTTTATCAATAAGGTAAAATAAATGAGACCATTTTGAATGGTTGTCTCACAAAACAGGAATTGCTGCTTATTGGGAACTTGATATTGCAAAATTAGGTGACAGCAAAGAGCTTGTGTTTGACCCAAACTCGAACCTTCACAGGCCACTGGAAGCCCTTTGATAGGATTTCTAGGAGCTGTCCTGAGAGACCTTGTAAACTCCAGACGCCAAAGAGATCCTGTTTAAGGAAATAACAGGCTCATCTGCCAAAACTGGCAAGGCTTTTAAACTCTGTAAGCTTCTAGGTCTGCCTCCAGATGGACCATAGTTAGCACAGGCTGAGTTTTCAGGCTGTGGAGGGAAAAGTCTGTCTGTGCAGCAGTGTTGTATGGGGTTGTGCAGGGCATGCTTTCCACGTGGGAGATCGGTACGTGCCAAAGAGGTGGAAGAAAAAGCCTGAGAGCTTGCCTTGTTTTGGGTTTGCCACAGAAGAGTCCGAATGTGTACATAACACTCTTTAAAAGGTCAGTAGAAACAGAGTACAAGAGGGTAAGGAGAGATTAGTTCAGTATCAGAAGTATTTTATGCCACTTTTAGTGAATTAACCCTACCCTCCACCCCCATGTTAGCAACGTGGATTTCTCTCTATGCTCCTTTTGACTGTGCTGGGCATTGGGGCTGTTCCTCTGGCTGCACCTCCCAAAGGCATCTTACCACATCCCTGCAGTAAGCTGTTTTCTGCCATGCTTTTGCTGGCTGGGGCAAACACGGTGGTGGTAGTGGGGAAAGGTTGGAATTGCACTTCCATGGTGTGCAAGGCTTGTTCTTCCTTCAGATCTGAGATGCCAGTGAGCCTGTGGCACATGAATATGTGTTCATTAAAGCAGAGTTCTGTGCAAGCTGGAGGCTGAGGCAGGACTAGGAGAAGTCTGTAACAAACTGGGGATGGACAGTCAAGAACTGGGTCAGAAATGAAAGCAGTGGAGTAGAGAAACCTTGGTTGGGAGCAAGTCCTGTAGTGATCAGGGAGGCAGTAAAGGATGTGGACAGCAGAGAGGAATGCAATTTGGAGTGGACCTTGCAATTGATGGGAACTGATTTGAGAAGGCAAGCAACTACTCTGTGCACAAAGCATGCCTGGCCTTCTGCAACTTGGTCAGCACCTTTGATGGGCTAAGTAGTCAGGGTTAACTTGGGGGGAAAGGCAGCCTCCAAAAATAAATGCCAGCTGTTCTCCGTAGTGCCAGGATGGAGCGCTTACCCAGTGCTTCCTGAAGGTATGAGCCCTGGTGGTCTGGTGCTGCTGGAGAAGAGTTTTCAATGCTTTCTCTGGCAATTACACTACTGTTGTCTCCTCAGTCTTTTTTTTCTTTCTTCTCTTTACTACTATATAATAAGTCACAACTGGGGATGAAAGCATTGTAGTGTACAGTGGTAGGCATCGCCCAGGTTAGAGTCCCTGTCTGAAAAGAGGTGCAACCATTGAACTGAGCTGGGCACAGAGTGCAGGGCAGCGCCTTGCCTGAGGATGGCCAGGCACTCTCTGCCTGATGCTTGGTTGCAGCTCAGTGCCTCAGCATGGCACTGAGGATCATGGCATGGTTTATGATTGCAGTGTTCACAGAAGCACTGGATTTATTCCCAATCCTCACCTAGGGCCCAAGCAGCTGTGCAAGAAAGGATTGCTTGAAGAGCTGGGATGGGAGAGGGCAAGTGAAACTGTGGCCCTTGGGAGTGTGCTTAGTTAACTGCTGTTGGAAAGAGGCAGAAGCCATCACTGTACCAGAGCGTGGCTGAACTTCAAGTTGTGCCCAAAGCAGGAGTTTGCATCCACTTTCAGAGCCTCCTGCCATTGCTGATTCCCCCTCAGGACCATCCTTTACCACATACGGCACTGGTGAAGCGCTGCACTTGCTAGTAGGGCAGATAGGAAGAAGCTGTCAAATGTCATGCTAGTCGCATGAGTGGTTTTTCACTTAGCAGTTTTGCCACATCGAGTCTTCAAAGCAAGGTTCCTGTGATGGAGCAGTCTCAGATGCTTTTCCTGTTTCTCTGTCTTTGGCAAACAGAAGATAAAGGGGAAAAAACAGCAAGAGCTAGGACAGAGGAATTTTGCCCCTGCTCTAATGCTTTAATCTGCAAGTCCTGCTTTTCTGCTTCTGTGAACTTTTGCCAGTACCAGTGGCTGGAAATGGAAACATATGAGCTAACAGCAGCCACAGCTGTGCTCATTCTGACTGTGCTCTATTTCAAGGCTATTGACTTTTGAGGCGTCTTTTGTAGGCAGATTACCAGTGTCCTGTGAGAGTTAGATCTGTGAGTCCCTGTGAGCCAAGATGGACAGGAGAACACTTGATTCTGTCCAGTCAAGCTAAACTCTGGTTAAGGCCAACGACGTCATCAGAAACTCTGGCCTGAACAATATGAGTAAGTCCTGAAAGCTCCTCAGAGAAAACTGATAAACTGCTTTGTGTAGGGTCATAGTTTCAAAACTGTATTTATAGTTTCTATTTTTTTTTTACCTAGTTCTTCTCTTCTAGAATCAAGAAGAGATCAGAATAATCTAGGAAGCCAGATGCTGAGTACAGACATGCTGGACATGGTCCTAGAAACAGAGTCTGTGAAATCAAAAGTAGGTCTCCATGACTCCTCCAACTCACAGTAACCTATCCCTAAGTCTGATCACTTTAATCTTTTGGGAGTTAATTTATGTTTAGAACTTCAGTAAAGAAAATTGTGAAGAAAGATGGATCCAAATTGCAATGAAGTGACCATCGAAAGACTTGAAAAACTGAGTGCTTTTTTATTTTTGTTTTTTTCATTTTTTGACTAAAGGTTTTGTTTTATTAAAAACAAATATGTCCTTCCCACTGATTTCAGTGTTGCCAGAACTTTACCCTCAACATGCATCTCTCTCTGACTGGGGAAGCTCAAATAGGGTTTCCTAATTGCTAGGAAAGACAGTAATGGCCTCTTCTGTGCTCAGCCTGTGGGAATAGGAAATAGAAAAGCAAGCAACAAGCAGGACCAGGTTTACAGGCACATTAGGTACCGAATGATGCAGATTCCCACTGAATTTTAAACCCCTTTGAATTGTGTTGGTACTTCTGTAAACCCTGCCATACACATACCTGCACATTTGACTCAGTAAGATTAACCCCTCCAGCACCTGCCCTTATTCTGGGCTCACAGCTATATTTGATTTAACAATGTTTTCCCTCAAGACTTGAATTGCCCCAAAGACACCTGCCCTGTCATGTGCTTGGCCCTGAATTGCTTGGCAGCAGGGAGGGCTGCAGTTACGCATGTGAGAGCAAAGCCAAGCTCAAGGCAGTCAGAAACAGCGACAGAGCATAAAACCTAATGACGGCCCAGCTCCCTTTTCACTCAGAGGCAGTTGTATCCCTATGCTCAGAAACTTGAAAACAGTTGAAAATGTTCTCCTTTACTTGACCACACAGCTGAGCAATTACAAATTGTACAGGAAAACACCTCTAAATACTTGCATTGCAGGCTGTGGGCTGGAATGGGAGCAGGCTTCTGGATTGAGATGCAGAGCTCTGAGCAGCCACCACTCTGCTGTCAATAACAAGAGTGGCATGCCAGAAATAACATCACATTTATGCCAGGCTCAGAACCACAGCCTGAGGTTTTCAAAAGAGAACTGGTTTAACATAACTCGGCATTTCAGAGCTCTCAGCCCTAAGTTTATATGGCTATGCAGACCTCTGCATCATGTATATTATAACTAAATCAAGTCTCCCTTTGAGAGAGTAAGACAGAAGGAAGCAACAGGAAAACACAATTCAAACAGCACAAGCTTTGTCTCAAGCATTGTGAAACCCAGCATTTGTCAAGGCTGAAATGCACAGATATTCACTAGAAAGGCTTCCCCAGAGCTGTGGGTGATCAGCATCTCTGACGTTCAGGCCAAGCATTTGTTTTTCAGTTTAAATCCAGACATGGATTCAGTCATTGAGTTTGCTGAGGCTTAAAAGGTTATTGAATCATTGCTGCCTTAAAATACACTCTACTGCATGCTTGTGGCATACATGCTTCACCATACTTACTTGACGCTGCAGCTACCACAGATGAGTATGCTGGGTGGACACTGCTAGAACCTAAAAATAAGAGATTTTAATTTTCAGCTACTGAGCCAAAAACCTCAATGTTAATGAATAAGAATAAATGGAGAAGGAAAGTTTAAGGAAAACCAGGTGTGCAAAAATCGTATGAGAAGTCCTTCACAGTGTTTTAATCTTTAAAATCCAAAAACCATTACAAAAATATACTACAACTTTCATTTATTGAAAGTTATCACAAAAGTAATTCTAAATCAATCTTGACCTATTTGTTGAACTCTCAGTCCAGACATGTGAATCAAAGAACTATTTGTTGTCACTTATCCCTGAAAATCATGACAGTATTTGGGGATGGAGAGCTTACTCCCACATGAATCAGTTTATATGCCACTATATTATATGTAAAGATAAAGACTAGCCATAATTTTACTGCAGATGAACTCTCTTCTCAGAGAAGCTACACGTTTGTGTTCAGGTGAGACACACTAATTTTGTATGTATCTCAAAGGCACAACTCTAACTCCAACCTATATACTGGAATTAATTTTTTTAATCCACTCCTAGTATTTCTACACTGAATTACTGAATTAATGGTCCACTAAATCATGTATATGCAGCTGCATGTCTTCTTCCTTAAATTTTAGGAAAGCTGTAGGCAGGAGGGAAGCAATGCAAACATCCATGCTACTGACCTATATCTCTGACCCTATGAAGTCCAGGTCTAGTCTTGGCTGCAGCTGCAACTGTTGTGGTTCTGGTTGTTGCAGGTGTTGTGGTTGGCTTTGGCATTGTGGTGGAAGGATCTGTTGTTGTGGTCGTTGGTGTTGGGGTTGTGGTGGCCATTTGCGTAGCTGGTGTCAGCACCGGAGATGCCTGATACACTTTGCGGACTGCGTCCCCTGTAGGAACAGTGACACGATCACTGCAGCTGGATGTGTGACATGCATGGAAGCATCATTAATAGCCCTCACTGTTTAAGGCAACCGAGACACTGGTGTTCTCCTCAGGATGTCTACAAGGATCCTCATCTGTCGAGCCATTAGTGCCTTCATTGCTGTGTGGATGTGTTGCACAGGTGCCTGTGTGACACAGTATTACACCGCTGTCGGGTGGATGCTGACAGCAGCCTGTTGCAGCCTTAGTGTTTCCCCTATACTTTTCTGCTTTGGCCAGGAACACTTAGCAACCTGATAGATGTCTCAGACCTATGAAGGTTCAACCAGCCAGTTGCAGTTCCTGTTTTGCCATCATCTCCATATAAATGGAAACCAACTGATATCTGGTAATAAAAGATGGCCATTCTGAGTCACAAACCAGAACAAAATATGCATTGCCTACCACAGCACTGAAATGCTTTTGGCAGGAAGACAACTTCTAGGTAACGGTGATTCGGGGAGCGGGTCAGAGCCAGAGCAGGGAGCATTGGGGCTTCAGCTGAGGGGAGTGGGGGAGAGCACCACCTGGGAGGTGCCGATGATTTCATCTAACTTTGACTCATCTCACAGTTGCTACTACTTTTAAAATGTATCATCTGTTGTGAGAACAGAGACAATTCTAGTTGCAAAATTTGCATCCTAAATATCCTTATATGAAATTGCTAACTTGCTTACACTTCTTTCAAGTCATTGTCTCAAAATAGATCCTTCACTGTTACCTTCACCATCTACCTACAAAAAACTGCCCTAAAATATATTCCATGTTCACCTCAGTCTTGTCCCTTTCCTGCCCATAGCCCTGGGGATGGCCTGACACACTGTGTACGCTGAAAGGGAGTGGTGTGCAGTCTATTCATTGCTGCACAGCACAGGCTTGTATTTTATTGCTGGATGTTCTCCTTTTGGAAAGCATCGTCATGAAACTGTCTGGTGGATTAATTACCACCTAATGCTAGCCAGTGAAAAACTCAGATCTCAGACAGTTTTAATGGGATAATGCTGAAAGAGAGCTCAGAAGAAAAGCAAAACAACTCAGCTGAAAAAATCAGTGTGAATGGCTCTCTTTGGGCTGAACGGTGCCCTGCTCCACTCTGCTGCACTAGAAGAAAGAAGACAGAGGGCACAGTGGGTCTTCTCCTGCGATATGGTGCTGCTGGAGCAGGGAGCAGGCGCATCGGCCAGCTTTATACCCCAGGCAGCAAAAAGCAAGGAAGCTGGGAGCTAACAGTATTAGCAGAAAACCCAAGGAAGCAGCACAGTAAGAGCAGAGCAAAGATGTTGCCTTGGTACATGTTGGCTGTGTTTCTGGTGGAGCCTTTAACACGAGAGGAGGGCTCTCGAGGGCTAGCCATTCCCAATGCTTCTGCAGGCAGAGTGCCCATCTCCCTCACAGTATCTTCAAAGGGTTTGCAGGGCACATGCTCTGCACAGGAGATTGCTGAGAACCTTAATATAGGCTTTTGAAGTTCATGAACTCACCCAAAGCACAGACAGAAATTAAACTGAGA
This sequence comes from Pandion haliaetus, assembly GCA_013401275.1. Classification (NCBI taxonomy): domain Eukaryota; kingdom Metazoa; phylum Chordata; class Aves; order Accipitriformes; family Pandionidae; genus Pandion; species Pandion haliaetus. The sequence continues at coordinate 114,530 of VYZV01031567.1, read as the reverse complement.
GTGTGCCCTCTCTTCTCTGAATTGGGACATGCTCTTCAAGCACTGTTGCAGGTGCTCACATAATGGGGTTGGTTTGATGGGAAAGAGGCTGTGGAGAGGAGGTTGGACAGGGAGGTAAAGCTGCTCAGGCAGTTAAGACCAGGATGGGTACTGTAAAAGGGCACTGAGATCCCCAACCCATACCTTGTTCCGATGCTTTTTCTGATGCGTTAGTGGTATCTGCACTCTTTGTAGCTTTTAGATCTTGCTCTAGCTTTTTAGGCTCTGAAGCAAAATTAAGCTCATTAGGAAAGGCAGCTCTGGAAGAAAATAATTTTAAGTCTCCTATTTAGAGATTATCAGTCTCCAAAGGAAGGCATCCCATCACCTGGCATTAGATAGATCAGTCAGTCTAACCAGAGTTTTCTCACCAAGCAAGAAAAAGTGATGGCTGGGTGGGTCTAGAGAGTATTCACCCCATATTTTTGGTGCCAAATTTAGGCATTTTTAGAGCCCAAAAGCTCCTGCCAATGTCAATAGAATTTCTGAACTGAGCAATATATATGGAGTTTTACCACTAATAAACCAATACTTATAAGATTAATGCATCATGTTGTTGATTTTTCCTCTGAGTAGCAGTGTGTCCTGAGAATCAGGGGCACGATGTGTGTAGGGTGTTTGGGGAATACCAGTTAACATACAATATTTCAGTCACTAATTCACGTTCAGATGTAGTTCTTTCTTGCCTGACATTGTCAGATCATCATAGGGCCAAATCCTGAATGCCATGGACTGGTTTAGAAGGAAAAGGGAAATTTTTTTTTTCTTCTAAGACCCAAAGTCATCGAAGTACTTGGAACATTTATTGCAGCTTCATTTACTGCTACCCTGCAAAAGAATCTGCCTGTGCTTTTATGTCTAAGTACTAGAGGATTTTGATCTTCCATTTTTTTCTCTTTTCTAGTTAACTTTGGCAGAATTGACCTATTTGAGAAATTACTCCAGGGTTGATGATTTCCTAAAAGTTTGTATTATTTTTTAAAACAACATCTTTTGATTGGTTTTACCAACTGTGAATAGCTGTAGTTTTGGGAAGGTTTTTCTTGCTATGCCCAGCATTTGGGAAGCACTGTAACCACCAGCAGCACTTAAAGAAATGTCAGGCACTATGAATTGCCAGCGTCCCTGGGATGAGGACCAAAATTGTATCTCTGACAGCTGATCAGGTGTGAAGCAGGATTTTTCACTAATCTGGCAGCAAGTGAGTGTAATCCTCAAAGGATTGCCTTTACCTCCTACTTATAGTGGGTTTGAGTATACAAGTGAACAATGTGGTCTCTATAATTTAAATCAGAAGAAAAAGGTAGGGTTTTTTAATTAAAAAAGAAGTAGGAAATCCTCTATCACAAGATGGCCCCAGCACCATATTACAGAGATTTTTATCTTAAGAACAAGCTGTTTCTAACAGAGTGCAGCTGAGATGGCTGGGCTGAGGTGGCAGGGCTGAGGAGGGCTGACAGGGTTAAGCTGGGCTCAGGGAAAGTGGATTGTGACTATCAGGTCTCCTTGCTACCTGTGGGACAGGGCTGGGCAAAGCAAGGCAATGGCATCCTCAAGTACTGGGTTTCATGTAACAGTTATTATTTCCTCCTTTGATCATCCTGGGTTTTCTCTGTGTGAATGCAACAGTCTTTATTGTTAGGATCCTAACAGTTTCATTCATACTGTTTGATTCAACAACAAAGTGAAGGAAGCCGCTTGCGTCTTTGGTTTGCTGCAGGAACAGACTCCTGGTATTTTGTTTGCATGACTGAGATGTGACTTGATGATGCTCCCCATTTCTACACTGATTCTCATATAATGTGGGTTTTAGCACTGGTTGAAGAAATCATTGCTTGCTGCCTGCTGAGCTCTACCCTGGTTGCAGTTGTCCCTGGTCTGGTGTGAGATGTTTGGGCTGATACTTCAAGCGTGGTTACATTTGGGAATGATGAGATGTAGTTTTAGTAAATGTTTCTTAGAAAAAGCCAAGATTTCTGAGGTATTGCCTCCCTTCTAGCAGTGCATAATATTCCCTTCAGTAATTTCTGCATACCTGCTCAAGATATATACAAATCTGTACCTATTTGATTGTAAATGCAAAGGTATGGCAAACTAAAGGCATGGCTCCAAGTGATGCATTTTCAGTCTGAACAGCTACAGCTTTCAGATTTAAATTTGCTTTTCTGCAAGTAGAAGCCTAAAGATGAGGAAAGAGCTCTGCACTTTGCTTCCAAGGACCAAACAATAATGTACAGGAGAAGAGCAGGACTCCAAGTAACCTCTGTGTGGCCTTGGATGGATGCACCCACTGACAGGCATTTAAGTTCATGGAGAAGATACAGCACATTTTGTTATACTACAGCTCACAGTAGATAAGCTCAGGAAGGCTCAGGCTCAGCAATCAGCAAAAGAGACGTGTTAGGGAAGTGTGTAGTAGTATGAGACATTAAGTTTGGTTTAGTTCACACCCCCAAGGAAGAGTCTGAACATTACACAGTTGTTACAGGGGGCACAAAAAAGTGTCATTTCAGTGATGGACTTGAACATCAACTACCACCTGGTGTGACACATGATCAAAGATCTCTGAACACAACTGAATTATGTAAACTGAGTTGAGTCTTACAGAGTAGGGTGCTGACTAAAATGGTTATGCAGAGTAGTTCCTTATCATATCATCCTTAGCTAAAGCTGCATTGCCATCTGTGTCATTAGTATTATATTACTGTTTATTATTATACTCAACACTGAGTATCCCAAAAGATAACATGAATAACAACAGAAGAAAGTCAACATCTATAACCTCAAATGCTTTCATATAATCAGTACAACATCATACTCACTAACAGGTTTAAAGCAAGGGGGAAACTACTTGGAAACAGAAGTCTGTGAAACATGGTACAGCCAAAAAATAGAAATTGTCTGGGATAATTTCCATATGCTTAACATAAAAAACTACCATGAGGAATTTGGATGAGATACTAAGGGATGCATGAACTTCTGACTCTGAATAATTAAATCTTTGTATTACATAACTGAGAAGCTACAACAGATAGTTGTGAATGGATGTAAGGGAAAGTCAGTCACAATTACTTGCCTGATTTAACAGCTGTGCTTTTTGAAGAAGAAGAATATTCAAGAGTTGATGGATATGTCACACCTTTTCTTGGCTTGCCCTCTAAAAAAACCAACCAAACAAAAAAAAACATTAGAAAGCATCACAAAATATTCTAAATTTTCTTGCAATAAAATTCTCATCTAACATATGCATTGAGAATCAGACATCACTTCTTTACTGCCCAACTCATTTTCTTGAAGATTTCTTTCATCTGATGGCAGAAATCTCAAAACCATGCCACTAAAAATACCAATGCCTAAATTCAGCATCATAAAAAAAAAGTTGGGAAGCATGAAAGTGCAGTCCTGGGAAGGATTTGAAGAGGTTACTTAGTTCATTCCTTTGCTCTCAGATGGTGTTAAGCATAAGGAAGGACATCTGTATAACCTGTACTTAAACCCACAGCTTCCCTAGGCAGCCTTTTCCAGTGCCTGACTATGCAGTTGACTTAGAAAGCATGTTTGATGTGGGATTCATTTCATCATGCACACAGCATTCTTCTCTGACCTCACTTTTGCAAGATGCCATTTCTGGCAACAGTCTTTTTCAGTAATAACAGTGAGAGAAGGCTGTGCTTGTGTGTGGGAACATATGGTACCTATATTTAGATCTAAAATGAGGGTCCTGTCTTAAAACAATGAGGTACATTTCCCAGTTAAGCTTTAAACCACAAATCTTTTTAGTGCTGCAGCAGATGCCATCTCTATTGGTACATGTGGCCATGCAATTCCATCTCTTGGGGCAGTTCTTATATTCCCATATATCACTGAATGGAAACTGTTGCAGAGAAGCCCAGTGTAGGGAAGACTGCTGTGGCCTCTAGGATTTGGTAGGTGTAGGACCCCCGGGCCCTGGTGATTGTCTCTACAAGATGCTGTGCTGTGTCATGCACCTGGACCACCTCAGGTGAGACCTACCTCCACCTCCTGCAAAACCTGAGTCATGATGGTGATGCTAGGTTTGCTTTCCTTTATTCCCTCAGTGGGTTCTTGAAGAAGGTGTACATGGTGCTGTGAATGTGTCAGTTGTCATCCTGGGAGATGTAATCCAGAGACCAAGAGCACTGAACAGAATTAGCTGCTACAGACTGAGCTGCTCCTGGGAAGTGAGGGCTGTTTTCCCCATGATGGCACACAAAGAAGGGTATATGCGAGAGGAACTGGTCCTCTACGTGCAGGGATGGCCATGGAGCTGGAGAGGCACTGTCCTTTGTCCCTTTCCTGTCTCTGCCTCCTTTGTTTTACTCCTCTCTGAAATTTCAGATGTCATTAAAAAAATCTAGATGAAGAGGTTAGTTTGAGTTACTAGCGAGGCAATGATGTAAGGAGCTGTTCCATTTCTCGTTTACAGTCGTATAAACTGAGAGCACCTCCACTAAAGTCAACACAGATCTGCCAAAGGCCAGAGCTGGCAAGTTAGCGTGCAAGGACAAGCTGGATAAGAGCTTCCTTCTTGTCCTCAGGTGTCTCACAGAAGCTAGTCTAAGTGAAGGGCAGCAGGTCTTCACATCCATTTCCCCCTGAGCTAAAACTGGGATCAGGAGCCAAGCAGGACTAGGGACCTCTTCTGCCAATTCGGTAGAAAGATGCAAAACTTACAGGATTGCAGATGATTTCTAAATGCATTTCTTTATCCCCAACAGAGGCAGAGTTGTCAGGTATGAGTGGTTGGTACATGGTTGTAGCAGTAGTGTAATATTCTGATCTTAATTTAGAACATTTCTATGCTAATCTGATTTCTAATGCAAACCTGAAGCCTGCTGCTGTGCAAATAAACTGGCTAGCATGGGTAGGCTGGCTGCTCCTGGTCTGGGGTTTTTGATCAACAGCAACTTGCATCCCGTATGTGACCAAGAGGTAGGTCTGAGGCCTGACCTGAATGTGGTCCTGCTCTCTGGAGCAATGGTAATATGTCTTTTACACTGTCTGGAAAGTTACATCTAGGTTGGAATTTGCTTAATGTACTTAAAAATGGGGTTACATGTGGGCTGAAAACCTTAACTTCTGGCCACTGAAGTACAAGCTATGGGGTGGTGGCTGCTCACCCTAGCAAACCCAGAGGTTTAGGACTCTATTTTCTTAACCCACTAGCTGCAAAACTCCCACTAAACTGAATGGAGCCATTCAACTGAGTGCCATGGCATTTCAGTGCTTGAAAGTGAATACTAGTACATTTGCATACCCATACCTCCTGGTGTGCTGGCTGCTTTAATCCCAGAGGACAGACGTCCTTCCCCACTGCCCCTAAATCACGCCACTTCATTGCCTGGGTCCCCCGAGGATTCCTATTCTGTGCTCTATTGTGCGGAGGCTCATTCACAATTTGAACATCACAAACTCTTGGTGACAATATCCTAACTAGGGATAAACTGTTGGCACATTTCCAGGGTACAGTATCGCATATGGGTCTGGTCTGCTGAAAGGGAATTCGGCTGGAGAATAGGGGACTGGCTTTAAACTCTAAAGCTGTCCTGAAATTAATCCCTTAGGTGACTTTGTATTTTTATTGGGGAATGCTTTATGTAGCTCTGTCTTTTTATGACTCATAATTGTAAAAAAGAAACCCAACTCATCTCTTTTTCCAGAGTGAGATCTGTCTGCACTCAGCCTCAGGCTGCTGAGATGAATAGCACAGCCTTCCTGGGGTTTTCTAGTCTTCTAAATTTCTCTCTAAAATTCCCACATTTTCAGTAGGTATAGTAAGAGTTTTCTTCCTTTTTATATATGTAATTATATATATATATAATGTTATAGGATATGTTAGATTTATTTTTGAGCTAGTTTATAAACTAAGTAGCTCCACTGACATCAGTGAGAGCACTCAGCATGCATAAAATTAAGTGCACAAGGGACAAATCTCATCATGCCTACACATACCTAGATTTCTCATCATCTCCTTTTACATGTGCTTTTAACTTTCTCTTTTATACTGTCTCAGTAATTAAGGACAAAGATTTGTTACTATAAATCAAAAATTCCTATAGTTTTATGGGATAACAACTGAGCAGCTGCTGAGATTAAAAAATCTTATTTCCCATTTATGTACCAGAATTACAATGTGCTGTTTATTGGGGAAAAAACAGCAACAAATACAAGTAGTAATTCAGCTATTCCAGGAAATTCCTACTCATCCAAAATAAATCCTTCTTATAATGTAGTGTACCCATGGCAGAATGCTGCAAAAAGTGCATCCAAATATATTAATGCAAACTCCAGATGACAGTTCATTTTGGTCAGTTGCTGAGACCTCCTTTGTTGTGCACAAACTTTCACATGAAAAGAAAATTTCTTTATTTTCAGTGGCAGTTCAGATACTTCAGTTGTTGATTTTTCCAGGAATGATGTAGTTAACTAATATCAATTGGTTGTACCTATCCTAAACCTCCAAAAGTGCAGACCAGCAAGAACTAACCCACTGTATGGATGCAGCAAGAAGTTAGATTTAGAAATTGTATGTAAAGCAATGTAAATTAGACCCTCCATTCACATAGGTAGAATGAGCGCAAGTGGGTTTAAATAATCTAAAGCTGGTGTAAAGGGTATTTAATTTACAAAAAAAATCTGTGAATTTTGTCAGTGAATGCAAGTGAGCTGCTGTATATACTATGGGGAGAAAAAAGGAATGAGCAGTAAATTAAGATGGATTTCCCTGCACTGGGTAGATATTAAAACAGTTTGGTTAACAGAGGTGGGGAGAATTCATAACATACTTGGGATGCACCAATAGAATTGCTTAATGTAGGGTTTGCATAACTACAGTATGGCTATATGTGGCTTGAGATGGGTTGACAGAAGTCAGAAGTTACTTCAGAAGACGTGAACTCAGGTGCAGGCTGTGGATGTTTCAAATGGCCAAAAGGCCCTTTAGTTCCCTTGGTGGCACTACTTACCAGGGTGGAGGACAAGTGCAATAGGAAGACCTCCCTGTCAGTGCCGAGGCTCAGATTTCATACATCAACAGAAGGACTTAACGTGCTCTCAGAGAGTCAACCCAGATCCAGACTGCCTGTCACCTCCCGTAGTGGGCTCAGACCCACACTGGGCTAAACCGAGCACACCACTGGTGTAGTGTACGTCTCTTTGCAGGCAATATAGGAAGCCCAGAATAAAAACTATCTCAAGTGCATTATTCATGCTAAAGCTAGGTGGAGTGGGCCTGCAGTGACTAAAAAGGTCTTTAAAATGAGAAGGTTGTGTCCCCCTCTGCCTGTTGCTGCCCGGCTGGTAGGGCAGTGGGGAGCAGCCAGGGTGGGCAGGCGGCTCCGGCACTCCACCATGGTACCTGACACGAGGAAGGACTCCCTCCAGCGTGGCAGTGACAGGGACCGGACCCCATTGGAGAAGCTCCCGCGGTAACCAGAGTGGCCGGCGACTTTCTGGACGAGGATCTTCCCACCTGTGTTGTCAATTATACCACTGCAAGGGGAAAACATGGTGTCTGAAGGTGGAAATTCCCTGCCCGAAACTTAGAAACTGTTCAACAATGCAAGAGGTACGAAGCATTCACTTTTACCTCTAAACCAGGGGCTGTAGCGGAGCTGTGATGCTACTATGCCCGCTGCTAAGAAATATTCGTGCTTCTTCCGCATCGAGAAGAGCAGTTTGTTACAAAGTGCTGTCAGGATCTGTTTGCTCTTCCTGCTGATCTACTGGTCCTGTGTTTAAGGTTGACCTAGTTGCACACAAGAACAAGCTGCTGCCTTTGTTAAAATTCCTGCAAGCTTGATTGAATAACTGAAGATGCAGGGAGAGGTACTCAGAGGAGTTTTCAGGCCACCCATGTGACAGAAATACAAATTTGAGGCAAAACTCCCATTCGCTTGACTTTTCTTTGAGTTCCAGTATGTGTTATCTGCAAAAATCTAAGCCTGATTCTGACCTCAGACTTGAGTAAACTGAGCATAATATGGCTGGCAGCCATAGAAAACCTGGCAGGCTCCACGTGCAGTGCACATTAAATGGTGTTTGACATATGACATAACGTGTCTCAAGACAAACAGAAAACCTTCAGTGTATGCAACCTGCTGTGGCATCATTAGGAAAGCTGGCAAACCAGGAAGCGACTGTGACTCTAGAGGGGTGGTAGGACTGGCAGTAATGACACTGTGCGGGAAAATAAGCAGTGGGCAGCAAACAGTGGTGAAGAATATGTTAGAGCTGTAGCTTTCTCTGATGATTGCAAGAAGCTGCTGGTAAAACATCTGTAAGGAAAGGAAATTCACTGTCTGCGGAAATGCAACTCACAAACCAACAAAGCCAAACCCAGCTGGCCACCAAGGAAAACTGAAACCCTTACTGCAACAATACAGGCGGCCAGCATTTGAACTACGGGGGAAATTGCAGTCGCTATCAGTATTTTGTAACTTCCCTTTGAGACAAGCTCTGTGTGCAGGGACAAACAATTTCCACTGTGCACTAGTATCTCAAGGAAGAATTTGTCGTTTGAAGGCCAGTCACCTGGCAAGGGGCTGAACAGAAAGAGGTGCAGCCAGGAGGTGGCAGCCCTATGCACACAGGCACGCCTGCCTGTGCACTGTGCAGTGCAGAAGTAGGGTGTAAAGTCCCAAAGCCTTAACTATTCAACTTTACTCGAGATCCCAGCTGTTTCGCAGAACTGGAAGCACTGCAATAGCTCAAATAACTCCAAAGGAAGTCACGCTGTCAATCAGGCTTTGTAAGTTTTTACTGCATTTTCAGTTGAATGCATCCTGCCTACAATTATGGTGTTGGTTGTGAAGTTATTCTCCATTAAAATTTTATGTACATTTTTGCATGGATAATAAAACTCGGCAAAATTTATGCTATAAAATTTGAGATATATATTTTCTTGTCTAGTGTCCTTTTCTGTGGCAGGAAAGCACATTACTCAACCTTTGATGTCAAGGACAGTTAAATTCAAATCTGGAGAACCAAAACCAGTCCCAGAAGTATGAAGAGTTATATGTATTCATCACTGGTGATATGCCTATTTTTTTCTGAAGCTTTATTAGTAGCAGCAGCTCCATCCCTATCTTCCACTTGAATAATAATAGTACAACAGTAATTTGCTATGCATGCATGACAGATCTGCAAATCTCAAGACACTTCTCTGAAGGTTGAGAAACGTCTTCAAACATGACTGATTTCGATAGGAATACAGGACTGACAGCGCTTTATAGGATTGGATCCATTGCATCACACATGGTCTTTCTCGCAGGTTTCCTACTAGAACAGCAGCCTTCAATCAAACCTACAAGGCAGTGGGAACTTTAAAGAGTTTGAAAAGCCAAGAGTTCCCTACACTGAAATGACAGTTTTGTCTGAGTGCCTTGCTCATTTAAACTCACTCACCTGTGAATTGCAGCATTGCACACACTGGAAAAGGAAGCATAGATGTCTGTGCCATAAACGCGGTATTTTACATCTTGACATCCAGGAGGGCATTTTGCAATGAATTCTGGATTGATTATCTTCCCCGCCTTGACATCACAATCGATCTGGGGTACATCTGTGAGTGCAAAATCTTGGTAAAGTCAGATTGAATGTTTTCATAGCTGAGTGATCTTGTCACGAAATAATGAGTGAGTGACAGGGATGCCGTCCTCTTATGCCTTCATATCAATGATTTGGGGATACAAGACATGTCTGTGTGTTCTGCATCTACAATATAACACATTATAACCCCTATACCAAGTGATGTGCCTGTAACTAAGGATGGAATAAAGAAGCCTGAGGGTATTTCTGACCTTCAATACTTCTCTGAAGGAAATATCCCTTATGACACTTTGCGGGAGAGAGAAAGAAATGTAGTCACCCAGGCTGTGGTTAACATATGGGAAGGAGGGTGTAGGGGAAGAGGTGGCTGAGAGTCAGAACCAGGAAGGGCTGTGCACACACGAGGCAGGATGCTTCCCAAGCCTCCTGCTGTGCTCATGTAGCTCCGTGCCATCTATAACACCAGGCTGCAGCCACAGCCCGTTATTTTGTCCTTAATTTTTAAAACTATTTGCTGGGTGCAATTTACTTTGAACAAGGGGTTTAAATGTGACTTCATAATGTCACAGCAGGCTTGTTTGTCAAATAAATCAGCAAAATAATCTGTGGACAGAAATGCTCTTACAGCAGTATAGCTGAAATTTATACATCCTAGTGCATAGGACATGCACCACTTGTGCTAATCAGCTACATATGCTTGGTGTTACAGCAGGTCCATTGCACACATTTATGTCTCTTTCTCTGTGAAAACCTTAGTGCTTGCTTAGATCCTTGTGTCGTACCTAATGACCTATGAAGACACATTTTAGTAGTGAAGTACACAATTTCCCCCGTATGCGTGTTCAGTAGCATACACCTTACTTCGTGATTTGATGTCAATAAAAGAATATTAGTTGACATATGCTCCCATTGACTCTGCAGAAAATTGTGAAGAGTTACCAGAATATAACCTCACTTTGCACTTTTTTTATGCATCAGACATGCCTGCTGTAAAGCAGCCAAGAATACTACTGGGACCACTTACATAGCTTAGCCTTTTTCATCTTCTTTGTGGCTTCCTTGGCTGCATATGTACATATAAGAAACATGCCTAAAACAAAGAAAACATAGTATCAGGAAAAAGGGGGACTGTCAACATCAGTCACCACAAGCTCCTGTGCACAAGATTTCCCAAAATTGAATCAACAGGTTGAAAAAATGAAATGGGAATATTCTCAGCCACAGCTAAGTTTCTGCTTGTTGGTTAACTTCACAGTCAAGATGGCATCTACTGTGGGGCAGTTTTTTGAAGGGAATTAAAGATCAGTTCAGCTCACCTATTCATCTGTGGGACCCACTATCAAAAGATGCCGTTGAGTCCATGTGGTCCAGAAAACACGAAACGCGCCAGTATTTCCACAAGCAGTGGAAACTCTTTGTAATTGGTGTGATAAGAGATGTCAGTGAAACAACATGCTCTGTGCATAAAACAACTGGGAAGTTAGGGAGAGAACGATCCTTCTTAATAGCCCAGTGGGGAGGTTATCCTGTAATTGTGCGTTGTGGCATTTCACTCACTGGTGGTAGCAGGTATGGGATACTGGGCAGCATTATGGACTGTATGAGGTTCTAGTGTGGAATGTCCCAGTATCCTGTCCCAGCAAGGGCACTGATTTCTTCAGTAAGTAGAATTATGATTTGAAAAGCATAATAGTAAAAGAGACGTACACTGTTATGTTAAAACATACATCATGATATATGAATGTAGCTTACCTTGTTAGGTTTACTTGCTAAGTGCATGATATACAAAACCTCTTCATTCTCTGTGCTTATTTTATAAGCACTATATTATGGGTAATTAATAATTCCATCACAAATATCTTGACTTTCCTATTCACCTTTCCCTTCTCTGAGCTTTCAGAGGGAATTGAAAGTATCTATGATGTGTTGGCTGATCCTCTCATCGTTTAAGTTAATCTTACCAGAATATGCAACAGCAGTCTTAGTTCTTTCTTTTATGCTCTTCTCCCCCTAGACTGGTTGCAGAGAGTTTACAGACTTAATCACTCCTAGCACTTGTTCAAAAGAAAAATCTGTCTCTCGCTGTCTGAAGTGACAGTGTATATAGATGCAGTATTGGGGCCTTTTGTCACTGGTGCAGTTGTGTAACTAAAGCAAAACTGTAGTTAGAAAAAAAAGGAGCGAACCAGTGGAAAATAAAGTGCAAAGTCCCAACTACATGCAATGTTGGGGCATAATTTAATGTGGAAAAAGTAATTTGGTCTCTTAGTAAAGATAGAACAACTACATAGACAGCTATGAATTTGAACTAAGAATGGCTATCCTGCCAGACTTGAGGATCCCAGCTAGAGGGAATATTGCCTGGGAATATCACAATTAAAGTCATACAGCACCGTTAGGCTTGATCTCCATCAAAGGGAGACATGTAAGTAAAGTATACTAAGAAATCATGCTTGATCAACTGGAGTGTTCATGTAAGATGAACCACAAATTCTGGAGTCTCTATGTGTTCCCACAAAGCAAGATCCTCTCTGACTGCCAGGGGAGAGAAAATAAGACACATTTATAACCTATCTCCTTTGGCACCTTCTTGTTCATGGAAAGAGCAAGAACACAGAGAAAAATTGGGAAGGGATGCTTCCATGTAAGAAACAGCTGCTTTTTCTTTGGAGGGAATCTTTACATTACAGACATTTTTCTGGCCCAGTTGTGCCATCTGATATGGACTGCACGCAGCTGGTCATGTACCTAGAGATCTCTACAGGTAATTGATATTTTTTCTATGCCAAAGTCAAGAAGTTTGGGTCGCCCATTTCTGAAAAGCTGTGCCAAGGCTTTCTCCAACTGCCATTGAGAGCTTCATCAGCCGTGGAGTCCAAAGGGAAAAGAAGAAGCCAGCAGCCACTGGTCAGCCAGGACAGGAGAGTACAAACCCATAAACTACTAATTGCAGCACATCAGCCGTACTTACCAAAGAAGGTTGCAATGACTGTGGCCTTCATGGTGAGTAAAACAAAATCTGGATGTGTCACTAAGGAGCACTGAAAAAGAAAAGAAGAGTACATCAGGCTGCATTTGGAGGTATTGCAGATGACACTGGAAGGGTGGGGGAAGAGGGACTGAGCAATCTTCTTCAACCTTTTACAGTCCTCACACGCAGCGTCCTTTTCTCATGCTTTGTAGAGCCTCTGATGTCCACAGAGGAGATGGTGTTTGGGCTGTGGCACTCCCATGAACTAATTTTTTGCTTCTGTCCAAGATTTGCCTTTGCCTCAGGAAACCAAGATTTCATTCCACATACTTATTTCTGAAGCAAGTGGCAGGAGAGAGCATGATGGGTACAGCCATGCTTTGACAGCTGTTCAAGTTCATTCACTACTCTTCTAAGACATAATCACAGAATTGTATTGTCTGCACATCAACCCACACCATGTAATCTCATAAAGATACAGGGAATGTAAGCCCCTGCACTCCTGAAGGATGTTGCGTAAAGCATCTTGCAATCGTGCCATCATTTGTGAGCCAAATTATTGGTTTCTTTCCTTTTCTGAGGATATGTGTGCTTGTGTGCAAGCACCTGAGATTAAGAGCACAGACAATGTTTTTTCTAGGTCTGCATATGTGGTTCCTTACCCCTGCAGCTCTTGGCCAGGCTGCGAGAACACAAATCTATCAGAGATAACCCCTCTCAGCTCCTCCTGAGCATCACCTTCCATGCTGCTTTTGCAGTTACTTGGTGATTGTTGAGGGAATCCTGGGTTGAGCACTCATAATTAATCTCAGCCATTAAAATACTAAAAGTCTGAGAGAGAGAAAATATTTGTGTGTTGTACAGGAAAAACTCAAGGATCAAAATAAACTTGGTCTTCAAAGAAACTGATTACCTGCTTACAAATGGAAAGATTTGTACTAAAATAAAAATTAGCTTGCTATCAAGGAAGAAAATACATGGAATGTTAAAGCTGCAAATTATCAGGAAAAGCAAGATATCTGCCTCCTGGAAAAATGGCAGTGGCAGATTTCACATAGCAATTTGTGTACTCAGAAACAGGGCTTTGGATGCCCCAGAAAGAAATTTAGACTGACAAGGAAGATACAGGAGAGAGAGAAAAAAAATCAGCAATCTGTCTTCAAATACAATGTTTCCACATTTTTTATTTTAATTGCTCTTCTTTTTCAAGCAAGCCACATGCTTCTTGAGTGAAGATGCCTAAAATAGTATGCTAGACTAAACTGAGTCCAGCCAGTTTTAGGCCTATATAATTTACAACCCTTTTTACATGGACCAGCTGCACCTCTGATTTTTGCTTCTGTGCTACATTCAGAGAACTTCAAATCCCAGGGCATACTAACAGTATCAATTTCTAATAGTACTATGTCTTTCCTAAACCAGTTCTTCTGCTAGGCTGCTAAAGCTGAAAGCAATAGACGTTGCTCAGAAGATGCCGAACTGAATCCTGGGGGTGTGGAAAGTGGCTCAACGTGGTGACTGTGTCTTTCTGCAAAACAATAGACAATGCAGTTGGGGTGACCCCAGACTGTACATAGCAGCAAGAGCAGTTATGTGGTAATATTCTGCTGTCACTGTTAGTTTCCGTGAAAAAAACCTGCCCATCTCCTGGAAGAAAAATCAGTTTTAAGTATTTACTGCAGTGCATTTCTACTGTGAAGCCGCTAAAGGAAATAGTAACAAGCTGTAGAAGAGAGTTCAGAGGAACTTAGCTCAGATGCTTTTCACTTACATGTCTCAACCCATCACCACATCAGGGGTTTCAAAAAATTGCCCCTGTGCAATGAGTTCTCACTTCAGGTCAATCCCAGAAAAAGAAAGGGGCAGAATAAGAGTTGCAAGTCATTTGCAGAACCTCCATGCACCATTAAAGACTATGGTGGCACTGACTTCGGCATCAGAAAAGGCATCTTAGTAAGAGCATTACCAAAATCTGCAGTGAATATATTCAGCAGTGGCATATTTAAAGTCAAAGAGAGCTGTGACAATTTGTCCTGACAGTATTTTGCTTCGTGCTGAGGTATTTTCATCTGCAGTTTAATTAGAGCAGAAAATGTCTGAGATGGTAAAGGATCCATGTAAAAGCTAGCTTCATGGGTGGGCTGCTGTGTGCTTTTTGGAGAGGGTCCAATACCACTTAACTTTTCCTGTCTTACAAAATGTATAAGCACCTGTACCACCAGCGCTGTGCAAGATTCCTCATTGCTTTCTGAAGGCCCTGCCATCTCTAAGCCCTGCTGTCCCCAAGACCAGCTGCCCCAGAAGCCATCCCAGTCCTCTTGGGTGGCACTACCCCAGGCTTGGCTGCAGTTGCAATCTCTGCCTATTCTGCTGGTGGCATTGCTTTTCAAGGCAACAGAAAGTGGGCTTTTTTTCCTAAATATTAAGAATTCCCTGCAGAAAGAGGCCAAGAAATCTGAGGAGTTCATCTGTAAAGCCTGTCAGCGGCAAATGAGTTCAGCAGACCCCTTAGCCTGCAATAACAGATATTTTATCAATATGAAAGTTAACAGAAGCATTTAGACAAGGCTGTTGTTAGATTTACTTAACAGATTTGTTCTCATAGCTAAACACAAAAGCATCTTGTGGTGGACTCTGTACTTTTGCTGGTGCAGTTTATAGTAGTATCCTGATGGAAATAAATTATAATAGTAAGGAAACTTATTTTTGCCACTATATTAATTACTACATTAGGCACTGGCATGCCAGGAAAAATGCATAGACATCCTGTGACGCAGCTCTGGTGGCAACAGTCTCAAGGGGGGTTCTGGGCTTCAGACCTTGGGCTGTCACATGGGGGAAAGCGCAGGAGGAGTTACACTGCTGACCATTAAGGGTCCGGCTTAGAGGCTCCAAGCTTTCATTGTGGGAAGTCTGTGTGCATTCATTGTATTTGGAGCCTAGGGAGTCACCTGATTTAAGCCCTGTGAGATCTCCTACACTGTGCACTAGCGTGGCATCTGCTACTTCAAACTGGTAAAAGGAGCAACAGCCTGGAATAAAACAGTGGGAGTTTTTGTTTCTCTGGGAAGGAAAGGGAAAGCAGGGCTTCAATCCATGCATACGACAGGCTTTTTAGTCCATGTAGATCCACTGGGAGGTTTGGGGATATTTTATGTGTAGATCAAGAATGATACTTTGCTATTAAACACAAAGCTATTGCTCCATTGTTCCTTTACCAAATGAATAGATCCCATTGAAACAAAACCAAAAGTTTCTATTTTGGGTTAGTCTGGAGTATGAGTTTTGCTGAGATTTCTCCTTATCAGATTTCTATTAATGCAGCATTTGCAGTCCCATTTAGTCCTGGTAACTAGTGACCATTCAGTATTAAATCTCCTAAACTCTATGCTGGATCTTTGTTTACCAGAGTACCTTTTCCCATCTATATCCTTCAGACTGCCATAACCGAAGTTAACCTTATGCCAGGAAAGCAGTTAAGTATATGCATTACATTGACATGTGCTTAATCCCAGCTAAGTCAAGTACAAATGTAGTAAGAAGCACCTTCTTCAGTGTTTCCAAGTGCAGATCCTATTCTACTTTTTAAAATCAAATTTCTCTTTGAAAGAATGTTGGTTACTTTTTCCCTACCACAAATACTTGAAAAAGCTTGAATGTTAGGGACGAGCCAGAGTTAGCAAACTAGTCTTTCTGCATATCAAGTAAGATTTTTATACTGACCTTTTATTAACAGCTTGACTTTTATAAGGATCTGAGAGAGCTGCTACATGCTACAAACAAGCAGATGGTTTAAATCTGTATAGATTGTCACTGTATGGCAAACTATAATATTTTCTGATGGAAGTGTAGGTTTTAAATCCTTGATTTTTGGTGTCAGGCACTGCTGTCCATTCCATGTGCAAACTGAAATTCTTTGCTGGTGCCACGTGCTTTGTCTTTGCAGGAGTAAGCGGTTTATTTCCTGTAATCTCCTGTGCTGCAGAAATTAATTTGTGTACTCTCTTTGTATCACAATAGTGTGTGTTATTGTTCCTCTTCTCAAGGGGTTGTAATATCACAGCAGCACTGGCACCATAAAAAAACAGAAGTGGACTTTGTTTGAGAGCTATCTGAGCAAGTAGTGTGGAGTTAACAACATGATCTCTAAGCACTGTGGGTTGAGTTAAATATGTGCCCTTTATGGGAAAATCAAGTGGGCTTGGTGTGTAGGTGTGAGTAAACCGGTTTGGGTAAACAAGAGCTGATCGTCATCTTCTAGAATAAAACATTTTAGATTTCTTTTTTGTTTTCTTTTGTCTCTTTTAAAAGAATTGTTTAACTCTTTCTTTCTTTCATGCTCATACTCTGTCCCCATGGTATTGTACCTTGCTTGGCAATACAATAGCTGTTCATTTTGGTGCACAGTAGGTAATATGGCTAACACTTGTCACATGTGATTTAGTTTCACCCCCTTTCTTGTCAAAGGGAAGGAGTGATGTACTCTCAGTGCACTGTGTTGCTCTGAAAGTCGGTACATAAAAAAAAAAAAAAAAAATCCAAGTGGCTGTTTATTTTAAAAAGGCAGGCAATGACTTCTGCTGAGCCAGAAAAGCTGAGTTGATAACCGTTTCATTTCAGAGGCTTAGATTTCCCTGTAGGTATCCCAGGCCAGGTCATGAAAGGTAAGATCCAAGGTGCTATTTTGCAAAGGTGAGCTTGTTTGCGTGTGATGCTGGACTTTATACTCTTTGAGTGGTCTGAAATAGAATATATGCATCCAGGAATTGTAAAATATCACAGACCTCATCACCTTCTGCTATAAAAAAGGTGAGTGAATGCTCACCTCTTTTCTTTCATATATGAAAGAAATTGCAAGGGGCTTGCTATAATTGAAGCAAGAGAAAGTTAATGTCTGTACTAGCACTATCTGCAAAGGTAGGACATTTATCATATCAAAGAGAAGAAAAGAAATTAATTGCCCACACTGTTTGTGGGAAGAGTCAATAAGAAACTCAAGGTTTCCTGTACCATGTGCATTCTTCAACCTTCTTCAGCTTTCAGAGGAGCCTCTGCTGTGGTTGCAATCCATTTTAGCCAGACAGCTGGAGACAGGTGGAACCAGGACTGAGAACTCAAAAATGCTTCCTGGAGGCAGTGCTGAGCTTCAAGCACTGTGGTGCACCCTGCTTAATTGTCCAGTGCCTCAGAAAGAGCTGACAAGGAAACTTGGGCTTTTATGGCTGCAGGCCTTTCCCTTGTAGTGGAGGAGTTGTAAGAAGTACCGGACGTCACACATTAGGCAATTGTGTGTTTAATAAAATGAACAACCAAACCACTGCTAAATGAGCTTCTGAGCCTGGGGACAGCTTGTGCTTTTGCCTTAAAGAGTCTTTGCATTAACATACACAGCTAGCATTAGGATTACAGTCAGGGCTATTCATTTTGAGTAATTTCCTTTACCGCCTAAGCAATAGCTACAGACTGTTTGCCAGTTGTTTTCTGCGGCCACACGAATCCCACACCTGGTCAGTGGTGGTCCTCCACCCCCACAGCAGTGACCCCTTCGACAGCAGGGGAATGGCTGCTGCCGTTTTTCCTTGCCTTTTAGGCCTTTAGCTTCAAAGACAGGTGCTGAGGGCTTGGAGGCTGCTCTGTTTCTTGAACACGTGCTGGTTTACACCATATTGTTATACAGGGGTAGCTGTTGGCCCTGTTTCTCGAAGAAGTTCAGCTGGCTGACTTGGCTTACTGGTGTTAGCATGTGGTAACTACAGGCAGGTTGGGCTGTTTAGCCTGCTGGGTGGTCTGTGAGCTGCCTGAAGCAGATGTAGGCCTCTTGCCCCTAACAAACAAAACATGGAAAGTTTCCCCGTGTGGCCTGAAAGACCCTGGCTACCTGCGCACAGCAGTGTTAGCTCAGAGGTGGTCAGGTTATAGCCTCTGCTTGGAGAAGCCCCAAGAGTTCAAAATGATTCTGGAGAGAGCAGAGGCCTCACTTCTTGCAGGCCCTCTACAAAGTGATTGAAAAGATTTTTTTTGAGAGTGAGGGTGCCATCCCTGAGGGTACCGAGGATGCCTGGGCACGTTCTCTCCTCTCTACTGAAAATAGACCACTCTGTGTCTGGGATGCTAAGAGCTGTGCAGATGCCCACGGAGCCTTGCTGCAGCCTTGCGGTTTGGACATTCAGATGGGGAAGAGGATGTAGGGTCCTAGGAACTTCCCTCTCCCTGGACTCACTCTACTTTTTATGCAGTAGTGGGCTACTGTGAAACGTATGCTTCTTCCAGGAGCAAAGCCAGAGACTGGCTCAGCTATGCTCCCAGGCAAACAGCAAGTCAGGCCCCTTCTCACTTGCTTTCTTTCTGACCCCACGTTTGGCATTCCTGGTTGCACAGGGGTCCTGCTTCATCATGGAGAATGGGGGGGTATTCCAATCTTTTGTGCCCTGGAGTCTGATGATGGGGGACCTCTTTGGTGACAAAGGAAACATGGGTTCAAACTCTGTGAGGCCATGGACAGCCCTGATACAGTTATCCTTGATTAAGGGCTCTCACCACTTGCTTCTTATTACAACAGCTTTAATTGATGTGGCTACCACATCATGTTTTAAATGGTGCCTACTCTGTTCCATGAGGTCCCTGACTCAGAAGAGGGCTAGGGGGACTGCTGGTAGCCAGTACCTCTCACGCGGTACCTGTCAAGTCACTCTCAAGTCATTGAAGTGAGGTATGGGTAGATTCAGAGGTCTAAATTCTACTCAAGTTGCACCTTGGGCACAGGAGTCCTTTTTTCCAGAGCTGCTTTAAGAAACATTTATATGCAGATTTGCAAGAAGAATTTAGTCCAGAATAGCTCCATTCAGGTAGGTATAATGAAGAAATGCTATACCCAGCAATTTAGAGCCAAATAAAAACACCCAAGCAGCCCTGCACTACTCATTTTGTGTTCATGTAATGCCCTGAAATTAAACCAACATAAGGTTGAAATAACAGTGATGAATGATTTTTCTACTTTCCACAGAGCTCTTTCAGAATAAGGTAATTTATTTAAAAATACAGTGTGTTTTAACTTGCCAGACCTTTCTCAGAGCCTAAATAAAACTGCAATGATTATACTTTTTCATCTGTCTCAGCAAGATAACCATCAATTATCCTGGTCTGTCATGACCCTTCCAGCAAAGGAAGAGATACATTTAGAATATGTCACCCACTCACAGAGAAAATATAATTTGGACTGTCCAGATGATGATTTCTGTGAGGGTCATTACACTGTACTTTCCTGGTTTCTGTTAACGTATTATGCATTAATTTTTTTTTCATTTTGATGCGCAGCTTTTATGGCTTACTGGGAATTGCTGTTAGCTCAAACCTGTGAATCCCTGTTCAGACAACTCCCTCCCTCCATCCTCCTCCCCACCATGGCCCTTGTCTGCTCATGTATCTGCCCCCCTCACTCCCAGGCTCGAGCCCATGCTCCCTCTGCACACTGGAGCTTGCCCACTGTTGCAGAAAACTTCCTTCCTTTTTATAATTTAACTACTTCTGCTTAACGTCAGTCAGATCCCAGCCAGGTACCATCAATCCCTGGCACTGCCATTTCCGCAAGAAACTGAGGGCAAAGGGAAGTACCTGCAATTCAGCAGTGCCTGTGCTGGCTTTGTGGCATGAGATTTGTGGCCACATTTCTTTCACTTTTTAGAAAATGCACCATTTTCTATTTCCAACAGATGGTTTTAACAAGTCAAAGTGACTTCTTTTTAAAGTGTGATACATGGTTTCTTAGGTTGGATACACAATGGAAAGAGCGCTGACTAACCATGCTATTGCGCTGCCTGCAAACTAAGAATTACTGTAGTGTGTCAGAATTCCCCCGAAGGTACGTTTGGTCTAAAAGTGAAGAATTTGTGTTAAAGGCACTGAAGAAAGTGCACATCACCCAGGGGATGGTTTTTGGAATTTCTGTAGCATGTTCAAACAAAACTTGACACCTTTTTTTTTTTGGTAGAAACTTAGAAGCAGAAATTTACTGAAACTTTAGGATGTTTATGCTTTGCTTATTAAAGCTACATGTATCCCTTTACTACAAAAATGCATTATATGTCTAGGTCAAAAGCAAAACTGATCCTTGAGCATGCCAATAAATTTATACAACATCTCACACTAATCCTTTATCAATTCTGTATCTCCCGCAGTCAGTATGACTACTGATGCCTCGTGCCAAAGCCGTGGACTAGTTAGATAAGGATTCATAAAATATATGTAATTTAAAAAAAGTATCTGGAACTACCCCAGCATGTGGCACTGGTTTGAAACAAGGCAGTTAAGTGGTGAAATTCATCAGCGTGTACTAATGACAACTTTATCAAGGAAGCATATTACACAAAATATCTTCAGCAAATCAGGAAGCACTGGGGAAGCTGTAGAAAGCATTTTGAAAAGTTAAGGTGAAATCTACTTGTGTGGTGGAAACCAGTGAAACAAAGTTAAGAAAGTAGTTTCAATTTTGCATTATAGTCCTCTGTAAAAATGATAGTCTCATGCTCCTTGCACTGCTTAACATTTTCCCTTTACATATTTTGTACTTTTAAAAAAATATTATTTCTTCCTGACTAACTGCATTTTCCTTCTTGGGAACCTTTCCGTCCAGCTCTTTCAGATACCTCTCTGATACATTTAGTTTAGAAAAGACCAACCTGTGCTACAAAGGAGGTTGCTACAAAAGGCAAATCAGAAAATAACCCCAAAATACCTTATGGCCCTCAGTCATCTTCTAGTGCTGCTTTGCTTTGGACCTCCAAATCCTTTGCCTTCTTGCAGGGTCAGCTGCTGAGGGGCAGAATGCCCAGTCCCGCATCCCAGGACATTGTGCGTGGCCACCCTACCCCACACCCTGCAGGTGGGACCCAGGCTCCCCCCTTCCTTGGGCATAGGATATAGAGGTGTCACCTGGGTGCTCAGAGGATATGCATGAGCTGTTGTGGTAGCCAGGTGCAAAAGGCACATCTGGATCTCCTACTGGAGGTGGCATTCCTGTCCTGCTGGTCTGAGCCATGAGGGGCTCCTAAGGCTCCTCACTAGACCTGCGCTTTCTCATACTCCTCACAGAGAACATCGAAGGCTAGTCTTTAGTCTAGTCTAGTCTTTAGGCAGAGTCTACCAATGTTTCTGTGGATAAGCTGGATGCTTCTCCGCTGTCGTCTGCAGAGAGCTCTTTGGATTTGGAAGTCTGTCCTGTCTCCTCCTCCTAGGTCAGAGGTGAGTCCTGCTCCTGAAGATCTCATGGTGAAAGGCTGCAGTGAGGATGGAGCCTTATGCCTTGTTACTGAGGCAGGCTGACCTCCCCAGCTAGTGTTCATTGCTGCTTTGGCTTTGGTACAGGCTGTTTCAGTTGTACCCCTCCTGCCTGGTGCTGGTCTGCAGCCCACCTGTAACCCAACTGGTACATTCAAGCTGAGGTCTCTCACCAGATGTGGCTGTTGTGGGGAGCCATTTGAAAACTGTGGACCTGTGAATACTGTTCCCATTTTTTAATGACTACAGAAGACATCTCAGGACTCCATGCTGCTTTTGGGATGAAAGCGAGCTATGGGTTTGCATGGGTGCCAGCATTATAAATGAGGCTATTGTTGGTAGTGCTGGGTTTCTGAAGGCATGCTGTTGGTGGGGATGCTGGTGAGAGACCTGACATAATGTGGGCCAAGCTGTGCAGCCTTATGGCATATGTGTTGGCAGCCCTTGACAACTGGCAGGAGTGGGCTCTCTAGCATATGGGTCATGCAGACAACATGAGGGATGGCTATGCTTCCAAAACTACATCCCTCAATATCTGAGTGCCCTGGAGGGAACTTGAAAAGCTAGAAAACATGGTGGCACAGAAAGTGGCCTCCAGAGCCTGGTCCCAGATACCGTGACAGTGTATGTGCAGCCAGAAATTGTTGAGAAATGTGTCTCAGGATCAGGCTGACTCTGATTTACTAATTTTGCATATTAGAAGCTTTTAAAACATGCTGTTTTGGCATAGAGATGAATCACAGGATTCTGCTTCTGAGAGCCCAAGATCAAAAAGGGAAACTGAGCTTATCACATGGACTGGGAGCAGGAACTTGTAATTTATGGTCTTTTAAACAAAACTGAGCCTGCAGACCTCAATATTGCATAATCCACTTCCATGCTTAGGAAGTTTGTTCTGAATTTTGGATATAGGAGATTACCATATGACCTTCTACTTCAAATCTAATTATTGCCTAACTTATGTATTTCTTTCTACACACAGATTTCACCATTGAGAATAGAAGATGTAGACCATGGGAGCCTGAGACTTTACATCCCAAATTACCACATTTTTTGAGATGCAGTTTGGTGGAAAGACTGTCCCCAAAGCAGGGTGAAAGATGTCTCTGACTTGTGTGATGCCTGTATTTGACCTTGCAAGCAATCCTATTTGTACCAGGTTGTTCCACTGCAACTACTCTAAACTTCTCTCACTTTCCCCTCCCTCATCTGGACACTCTCCTCCTTCCCACTTATTGCCAAACAGCCTCTCTTCATATGCTTCACGTCCAAAAACTTCTTCCACCAAGCCCAGGAGAACAAAATGCTGGAGTGCTGCAGATGCATTGCAGAGAGTTGAGAAAGATGGGCTC
This sequence comes from Pandion haliaetus, assembly GCA_013401275.1. Taxonomy (NCBI): domain Eukaryota; kingdom Metazoa; phylum Chordata; class Aves; order Accipitriformes; family Pandionidae; genus Pandion; species Pandion haliaetus. The sequence goes on along the minus strand of VYZV01031567.1, from coordinate 91,325 downwards.
CCACCAAGGTGAGTGGGATGGGCTCCCATCTTCCTCAGCTCGCTAGCAGCTGTGAAAATAGCCCCTGGTGTCATGGAGCCATTACCCTTTCGTAACTCTGACTCACTGAAAGTGACCAGGGCCAGGATACACAGCGCTCCTGCCAGCTTTCCTCTATGTCTCACCCTTGTTCTATGGACTCAAGGGTAAACTACATAGTTGGGGAAAATAAAAAGAATGGAGCCTTCTGAATCCCTAAAAGAACGTGGCAGGGAGATCGAGAGGCACAGAGGTGGCCACGTCCAAACTTCCCTGTAAACAAGTGATTTTGGAGAGGTAAAAATTTCCACTGTTTTATGTACAAACCTGGAGGTGTTGGAAAACCCCAACTCATCCTGGTGGGGACATTAAAAGACTGCATGAAGCTACACAAAATCATTCAGAATTTTCCCAGAAATTTTGGCACATGTAAAACTGTCATTTGGCAATTATGCGCTTTTTTCATACGAAACCAGCTGCCAGCTGAGAGTCTGTTGGCTGTTGTGTTACACATGTTACATTTACAAAGCTATTTTATAAGGTGACAGGCTGAAAAACAGTTTGGAAATGCAAGTTGATCTTGAAAGTATTTTTTATATCTATGTCTATGGGATGTCCTGTAGAATGAGACACATTAAAGATAACTAACACAGATCATGTTCTTAATGTGCCACTGACCTCTTAATGCACTCTGAAGCTCTGGAGATAAAGCAAAGGTAGGATGGACTTAATGGATGCTAGAAAGCCAGTTCAGTCATGACAGTAAGATTTGTTGGGTTAATAACTGCTTAAATCTAGGTGATTTGGATGAAGCAGAGGTGGTTATAAATAGTCTTCTGAATGCAAATGTGTTTCCAGTTTGGGATATGAGCTATAGATTTGGGTGCTCTGCTTCAAAAGGGAAAGCAAAAGCTGCAGATGGTGGTGTTTTTTTTTTTTTAAGTTAAAATACATTTTCATGAGCAATATTGCTGGCTCCAAGTCATTGGGAAATTTTCTTTCTGATCAACATTTTCTGTTTTTTTTCCAGGGCTCATTTGCTGAAAAATGAGCCAGAATAGGAAAGGCAGCCCAAGGCGACCCAGCCATGTTCTGCTGCAGAGGAGAGCAGAGATAACAGCTCAGAGAAGGTGGCAAGAGAGGTGAGGGTGAGCCAGCTGCAGAAAGAAGGTGCGGGCTCTGCTCCTCTCCTGGCAGGCCACCAGCAGAGGATGTGGGAGCAGCCCTCAGACACCACTGAATGTGCAGCTGCCCCAGCACAGAGTTTGGTGCAAAATGTTTGCAGAGCCCAGAGCAAATACTCAGGTAGCTAACCCATGAGTACCATGCTGCCAGGACTGCCGAGTTCTGATACCTCCCGGTGTTTGCAAGGGTCAGATATATCCACATAGACTGCGATCTCAGGTGGCCAGCATAGCTACCCCATAGATGCCTTAGGAGCCTACATAATTTCAGTAGATCCCCGACGTGTCTGTGGGCCACAGCTCTGGAAGAAAAGCTCATCAGTAATACATGCTCCTGTTTTATCTGCAGCAAGTCCCTTCACATCCCACTTTTTGCGGCAGCTTGCTTTCCGCAGGGCATTATCAGGAGTCGGTAAAAGGCAGCCTTACTGCCCCCCTCCGCAGCACTGACAGCAGCGCCTGCAGCCCCCTCGCCTCGGGGGCTGAGAGAGTTCACAAGGGCGACGCAGGCTGTTGTGAGCCAGACAGTCAGAGTTTAATTTACTAATAGAGATACAATCTCAACGGCTACAGATTTTCCAGGCACTTCTGCGCCTCTCCGAGCCTCTTCCGTGGCAGGGGGAGGCTGCGCTGCCTGCGCAGCATTCACCCAGGTTTTCCAAGTGTGAAATGTGCAGCAAATAAAGGAACTGGGATGCAAAAGAGTGGCAGCTGCTCCAGGGCTGTTAGAGAGGCTCTTTTACAGGCGAATGAACCATCAATTTGTAGTAAGACATTGTTTTCTAAACATAGCATAAAAACTGTTATCTTGCCTGGCTGGTCATTAGAAGAGAGATAATTATAGCCACTGTGCGACAGCCGGGCGCAGAACAGGGGCTGCATTGTCCCAGGGCCCAGCTGAGCTCTAGCACCGGCACCCCAGGCCAGCGCTGGGACAAGGGGGCTCCTTGTGCCCCGGCAAGTTCAAAAGAGGAATTGAAGTGCTCTAAGTAGGTGCTAAGCACCTATTTCTCTCTCTGACTCTGGCCTTAAAAACTACTCCACAGGAGAAAGGTGAGGAGGGCAGAGCTGTGACTGCTGTAGCTCCATCCTCCCTGGCGTTATGTACAACACATACTATGGCTATTAGTTTTCTCTCCTTAAAAAAAAACCCCAAAACTTTAGGATGCATTTATTTTTGGTTTGTGTTTCTGTTTTCCAACACAGACCAATGAGACCTGCGTGATGGATGGGCTTTCAGAAGGAAGGGCATACTATCTGTTCAGTGTCCACTTTCTGAGCCCTGAATGGGAGGTTTAAACCTCAGCTGATGCTCCAGCACGCTGGAGGAGTCCTGGTGGACTCCGAGCTTCAGGGGGCCAGAACATTCCCCGGGGCTCTCAGGAAATCCTAGACTATTGCTTTTCATCACCCATCCAGAACAGACAGTGCTTCCCCACCCCATTGCAGTGGGCCAACACGCACTTCACTGCTCCGGCACCTGCCCATGCCCGTCCCTCTGTACAGGGAGTTCGCGTCTATGAGTGCCACAGCATTTTTTTCTATGTGTTTAGCCAATGTGTTACATGAGAGGAGGAATACAGTCATAGCTGCAGATAGTAAACCAAGCTATCGCTTTTATTGCTCATTTCAGCCAGGTGCCCCAAATGACTTACCTATCATCATTTAGGAGACTTTTGGTAAAACGGAGACTTAAACATGCATGTCCTGAGCCTTGGGTTAACATGTAAAGCTACTGGGCAGTATTTTCTGTCTACAGCTTTATTTGTGGCTCAGAGGTGAAAAGGAAAAAGTTAAAAATTCTCCAGGCAGACCAGGTACAGTCAAGTCTTTGATGCCACTGTTATATAAACTTCAGGTTTATTTTTAGCAATGTTTTCTAAAAAGCAACGGCCAGAAATACTAAATAATTCTGTTGTTTCACTGAAATAATTAGCCTGTTTCCCCAGTTTCTGTGTTCACACTGTAGCTCAGGCAGTCCCCTTTTAGAAATATTCCAATGAATCAAATTTGACAAAAGGGATTGTAAAAATTAATTTCTTACTACTTCTTTGAAAGTAAGTAAGAAGCTGGGTGAAGAGGGAGCACCTTATTAATGTCTCCACTAAAGGAAAGACTTTGGTAGGATCTCATTCTTATTAGACAGAAGAGAATCCACATGGGGTATCTTTCTTACATCCCAAGGTGAGGAAACCTGGTTTAGCTAGTAAAACTACTTGATTCAACCAGCCAGTGGTAAGTCATGTGTAAGAATACTACTAGGAAAAGAAGTGTCTTAAATTAGTGAGCAAGTTAAGAACATAACATTCCTATTACAGGTGGAAACACAAAGCAATATTCAAATTTATTGGTAGGACAGTCAAGGTTTCTTTTTAAAAAAAAATATTTCTTATGTTTTGCATAACAGAAAGACAGGAAGTCTTTTCTGTCACCCCAGTGAGAACAACCCCAGCAACTCAAAGAATTAGATAAAATATGCAAGCAAAATAAGTCTGTTTAAAACAAGACACTAATTTAATATTCCAAAAGTAATGTGTGTGTGTAATGCAGTTATTTTTGCTTGAGTTCTCCTTGGATCTCTGAAAGAGACCAGTCTTCCAGCCATGACTGTCACTCAAGTGATGAACTGAATAAAGTCTGAAGAACACGGTACTACAGATACAGAAAAAGAGATACTCTTTCAACGTAGTCAAACACAAGGTGTTTTTAACTTTAGGATGTATATGGCAAAATATAAACTATAAAAATATGACACCATTGTTGTTCTCAGTCAAATATATTTTAAAAGCCATCTAAACTACTTTTTATCTGTGTGTGCTTGCTTGGTTTTGGAGTTTTACTTAAATTTTGGAGAGGTTAGAGGAAAAAGAGTGTGCTCCAAGGAGGATCTGCCTCTGTAATCTTGAATGTGGTGTAGTTCCCATAAACTCTAGGAACAAAATATTAACTGGGGTTCAAAGTTTGCTTGGGGCATTTGGTTCATGTTCATACTAGTCCGAGAGAAATCGCATTTTGAAGAGACTTATCGAGACTCTAATCTCTCCGCAGAGAGCTGAATGGCTGTGGCAGGCTTGACAATGCTATTCATTTTTGGAACCTCACCAGCAAAACAAGCACTCAGCACAAAAGGATATATAGCATCTAGGCTACTGTACTGTTCATACATCTGTATCTATCATCTAGCAAGGGAGTTCACACCATATAAATACATATCACTGGAATAATACCATTTTCCATTCTGTATCTTGGAGATTAGTGTTCCCCAGTGCCAGGTAGTGCTAATTAATGATACAACACACCTTCCTATTGATCAAAGAGACAAAAAAATCTTAAAACCAAAACTGTTTTAAACCTAGGGAACAAGTTGCATTACCTATTACACACTATTTGAACAGTAGGCATATATATGTCTATTGGTGTGAGACTAATATATACTATTCTTTACCAAATAATTAAGTGCTTGCTGTTCAGCCAGTGAGTATATGTGTCTACTTTAGCAGTAGGGGTTTAATGCTTTTATAAATACTTAATGAAGTATATATAATTTAAAGTACAGATTCATTCTACATCTATGTCTTCATCTTCTTAGGTCTTTGATCCTATGCACACAGCTGGAATGCTAAACAAAAAATTATGTCCCTACAGTTTCTTAGCAGTGAAAATACTTAACTATTATCAACAGGCAAAAAAGCAACTCCCCCCTCTCCCCCATAAATAAGCATAGCAGAGAAATGACATCAGAATTACCTTGCTTGAGGTGTGCAACTTTTTATTCCTTTTCTCCACACAGTATGAAAGTGCTATTTTTTCCAAGTTTTTCTGTACCCCAAACTCCAGCCAACATTATTCTACAGAAGGAGAGGCAGGCAGCAGAGGGAGGCCTGGACACCTTTTCTCTTTCAGAGGAGCTAATCAAACATTCCCATCAAGCTCCCAGCTCTGTGAGAGACACATTGCTCTCCCTCCCTCCCTCCCTTCCTCCCTCCTCCCTCCCTCCCTCTGCTCCTCTCTCCCTGTCTGTCTCTCCCTCTCCCTCCCGCACACACAGACCTACAGAGCTCCTTACATTGATTTAGCAGCCGAATTAGGCGGTCCTATTTTAAATATATGTTCACTCCCACATATTTTTGGTAGGGATTTCTATGCTCCTTTTGCACTAGCCTGTCAGATTTGTCAAGTTTTTCTCTTTTGGGAAGCAAAGCTTTATTCAACTGATGTTTTGTCTGAATTTTTTTCAGTCCCCCTGTGCAGTTCATCATTGTAGTAGAAGGACTACAGCTAGTAGCTGGGAGTAAACTACACAGCTCTAAAGATTATAAATACCAGATTAATTAGGTACATGTCAGATTTAAAGAGGAAAAATAGCCTTTGAGGACACAGGCTGTGATGCCTTTACTCACGTGAATGGCATTGTAGTCCCCCAACAGTTTCCCTGAAGTTGGAGGAATAGTGACAGAGCAAGTCCGTGAGTCTGGGCACAGAGAGGTAGAAGTGTGACATGGGGGTTAGCATGGACTTTTTTCAGATGAAATTGGGTGTGGGAATTTGATAAAATGATCTGAAAGGCTTCTAAACTGGCACTCTTTAAGTGTGACCTGGCCAAATGAGATATACAAAATGACAATTTATTTTAAGTATCTATACAAGGGTCTTCTAAAATTCTTGGGTAACTTTTAGTAGAAAATTTTATTGAGACTATCAAGATCACAGCATTTACAAGATTATCACAGAAAGGGCTGGTATCACATTCCAGGATGCTGGAATGCAAGCTATGATCTGCAATTCCACCTAGGTATTCAGAAGTGTACGGATAACATATAAGAATGAACATACACTGTTTTATCTAAGTTCATTATTGGTGAAAAAAAAAAATCTACTATAAATATAGAAGATTGAACTCAAAAGACACGTTGGAAAGACATGTAGTTCCTAGCTACTTCTGATCTAACAATCCCTTAAATGCGTTTGGTTTAAGGGAAAGTGATTACCTGGGTTTAAGTGAAAGTGATCACCTGTTATTTGTGAATGTCTACTCCAGTACTTACAGAAACTGTATAACAGCTCAACATATCAATAAACAGTACAATATCGAAAGTTTAACAGAACTGTGTTACTAAGATATAATGACCCATAATTCATTTGATTCTCTTAATACTGAAGTTCAGGCTTGCCATGGTAATACCTTGTGAGGCAGAATACAGTGGACTGGCAGAAAGCCTCTCCAGTCAACAAATCTGTTAGCAGATCTATCTAGAAGATCTACTAAAAAAACCCCACCAGAGGTCTTATTAATTTAGATTAACACTTTCAGAATATCATCACCCTTTTCATAAGGCTTTGTAAGGTTTATTTATTCAGATAGTCATGGGCAAAAGGACTGAGACCTTAGGACTGGAAATTTAGAGGTACATAGGTGCTAGGGGCTGAACATCCAAATACTGGGGTTTTGCAGGTGAGTGTCTATGTGTCATTTCCCAGTGCTAGTGGAAGGCTGAAGTCCCCATAACAACTCCCTACCTGCAGATGCTGATAGAAATTCTCTAAAATTTTGGGGCACAGACCTTCATAGGTATTTAGCCACTTATTTTCCACTCAAATAGATTATTTTTAGAAATCCATGGGCATCTACATGCATGTTGAGTTGCCTGTATGGCTTTGAAGTCTCAGGTCAGTGGGTTATCAAAGAAGCCTCTTGATCTTAAACCAGTGCGAGTGAGAGTGCTGAAGAGCAAGCTTGTGGCAAACCAAGACATGGTCAGACGGCAAAGGTTCAGGCTGTGCCCACAGAGCACATGACAGGACTGCATAGAAATAGCTGGACTAGCGCTGAGTGATGGAGCTGAGATGTCAGAAGCAGCGGATGATTGGGATGACTGGCACAGGCAAAAAGTCCTCCTAAGGTTCAGCTGCTGGTACCCATGTCAGCTCACTGAGCGGTGTAGCTGTTAGCATGTGGAACGTGGTCGGCAAGGTTGTCAAATCAACAGAGACAGTGCCTACACCAAGGTCATGCTTCATTGTTGCTGCTGCAGCGTGGTAGTTTTACAAAAGAAGCAGCTGATAGATCCATTTCTCATTTTCCATGGATGGATTATCTAATTTGTAGGTAAATTGTATCAAGGGCAAAGAGCCAGCGTGGACCTGGCAGGACTTAGCTCAAATGCAGTGGTGTGTGAACACAGGTCTATTTCTTCCAGAAACCCAGCAGTGATGCAGCCCTGTCCACGCTGTACCCACCTGAGCTCTCCCAGCCTGGCCGGCTCCAGTTAGGGCCCAGGGTCAAGGATGCTGCCACTGGGCTGGCACATTTCTGCATCGCTGCCTATGAGCTGAGCCGGCAACCTGGAAATGAGCATCCCGGGAACTGCAGTGCAGAAACACTGAGTGGGCAGAAAAAGAAAAACTATCTAGGTTTGTCATTATCCAGGGTATTCAGCCTCTCATTATCATGTGTAATGGAGAGCTGAAGAGTATCAAAACAAAACACTGAGGGCACTGGCTGTCTCTTTTTATCACAACATTTTTGAGTGTCGCCGCCTGTGCTCTTTCCTGACAGAAGCAATTTCCAGCCACCCAAGAGCTGGCAACCAAAGTGCAGGAGCAAGAGGTGAAACAGGTTGTGTGGCTCCACTTTAGTTCTGGGATTTGCCACAGGGAAAGATCTGTTTGCAAAAGAGCTGACCATGCAGTCAGGAAGCCACCAGTTTGAAGACAATAGATATTGGACACGATTGTCTAGGGGTTGGACATATGCTCCATACCTGTATGTGTTCATGTCTCCCACCATTGCTTCTAGTTAGGGCCCTTCAGTTGAGTTTTCTGCTAACTGGTAGTACTGTTTGTGGTGGTATTTTTTAAGTTTGACTATACTGTATTTTCATTTGCTTGTTAGTTAAAGCAGAATTTAGCAGGATCCATTGAAAACATTATTAAATGGATGAATGCACACTCAGGGCAGGTGACAAATTTCAGGGGATATAGTCTTTACTAGTGCGTGACATAGATAGGCACATATACATACATACCTAGTAAGTAAGGTGTTATGGGTTTGTGTGGCGCGGTTTTCCTTGGTAGCAGGGGAGGGGTGCTGCAGAGGCGGCCCCTTTAAGAAGTTGCTGGAAAATTCCCCGGTGCCAAAATGTCGGACCCGCCTCTGGGAGGGGAGTGACGGTGGTA
>VYZV01031567.1:66070-82714 GCA_013401275.1 Pandion haliaetus | reverse complement strand
AGAAGTTGGTGAAGGACTGTCTCCCGTGGGAGGGACCCCACGTTGGAGCAGGGAACGAGAGAGGAATCTTCCCCCTGAGGAAAGGAGCGGCAGAGACGATGTGTGGCGAGCTGACTCAACCCCCATCCCCTGTTCCCCTGCACTGCCGGGGGGAGGAGGTAGAAAGCACCGGGAATGGAGCTGAGCCGGGAAGGCGGGAGGGGTGGGGGGAGGTGTTCTGATGTTTGGTTTCCCTTCCTAATACCCTTGGTTTTGATTTGATTTGTAGTAAATTAAATTGATTTTGTTTCTTCCCCAAGTTGAGCCTGTCTTTTGCCCACTACCGTAAGTGGGGAGCGATCCCTCTCAGTCCTTATCTCGACCCACAAGCCTGCCTTTGGATTTTCTCCTCATCCCAATGTGACCAGGCGTGGGGGTGGGGGGTGAGTGAGCGGCTTCGTGGTGCTTTGTTACCGACTGAGCCGAAACCACGACATAAGGCTGATGCATATTACAGCCTCACTCCACCGCAGCAGCAGCTCAGTAACTCCCATCAGTAAAATATTTTAGCAAAGTTGTTGCTCTACTCATTTCCAAGTAGGTAGCACCAACATGCAGCGCAGCTTTGTTTCCACTGTACTGTGAAGCCTGAAAGCAAAGGCACACAGACCTCTGACCTGTCTCCTGAAAGTCTTAATGAAGCAGCTAATGAACAAGACCAGAGAGTCGAAATACTTTGGTTTCAAAGAGGGTTTGAGAAGGTTCTTCATTTTTGAGGAAAATTTAATGACCAAATTGAATTATGATCTACTCAGATATTACCTTCACTCTGAAAGATAAAACAGCAGAAAGAGAGAGATGATATGTGAAAGCAATGTTAGCATGGACACAGGAGATAATCCAGTCAAGACTCAGTAAGGAGGTTTGGTGCTTTCAGACAGAGTTAGCAGCAGACCTGGAAGACCAGACACTTGCTGATGGACCTTAGTACAGATCCTTAAATAAATCTTCATTTTTGAGATCATCTGTCATGTAGAATTTTCAAGGTACACAGTTTTTGTTTAAAAAAAGTTGCTTTGGATAACAGCTGGGTAAAGGTCATGTTGGGTAACAGCTGAAAATCTGACTTCACTGGAGGGAAGTTCACTACACTTAATCTAATCCTTATTACAAAACTGACGTCAACATTTTTTAACAAAGCTTTTGTTTATAATATAACTACTGAGTTTACATGTTTCAGCCAACACAAAAATGTAAGATCCCTCATGTTTCCCTCCCTCTGCATGCAGTGATGCACAGGTAAATGAAATAGGGGAAACCTCACCTATTTGAAATGGCAAATAAATTCATGTGTTCTGGGTTTGACACTCACCAACTGGTATGGCCCCTGAGCTGAGGGCAGGCAACGATGTGACTGTATACAACTGTTAGGGCACCATCAGAGACAAGTGTAGTTTTGCACTCAAGTGTCCAAATTCAGTCCAAGTTCATTACTGACTTGTCCCATAATATTTTGATCATAGCTGGCCTTTCTGTAGTGATTTACATGAACAGGTCAAACTTTTTTTCAGAAAGAGGAGGAGAGAAAGGTTTTACCCTCTAGTACATTCACATAGTAGGTCAACATCTAGGTGAGAGCAGAGGATGGTGGCTTCAAAGCCCATAAATTGCTTCCAAGAGGTCTGTGCAAGGTGATGATGGGTAGACACATGCTGTGGAGCCAGTGTGTGCTGCAGCACAACCCATCCTGCTCATCTCCCCAGTGCTCAGGAGGGACTCCTGGCTCCACCAGTCTAGGCATAAGCAAGGAAAAATCATCTTCATCTATGTTACAGAACAAGATATGCCTGCAAAAAATTTTACAGAAATATGAACTTTGGCTGGGAAAATTTTAAGGGGACAGCACAGAGTCTCCCACACACCGGGCCTTTGGCCCCACTTTTAAAACCATGAGATCACTTGCTCTCCAGATTGCAATTAGGAAATGTATAAGGAATCAAAGTGAGCCAGGGCTGGGCTAACTGGCTTGTGATCATTACGCAGAAACTTTGAATGTATCTTCTCAGCTGACCGCTGCAGGCCTAGTAAGCCAGTACTATGAAGTCCTGACTGCATATAAAGACAGAAAGCACAGACAAATTAAATGATTTCTGCAAGATCGCGTGTAGCCGTGTCACATCTAAACCCATCCAAGTGCTTAAACAGAAAGGAACAAGTTTTCTGCTCTCAAACAATTACCCTCAAGCATTTCCCACCAAATACTACCACAGGAATCAGAAAGTAGAGTCTTCTCCAAGTTATAACACCCCAAGATGTCATGCACAGCCTGGCAGTGCTGTCTCTGTTCAAAGACAGTGCAGTTGCACCTATTAGTGTTAACTCCTAACAAGTGGCAGTTGCGTTCAAATTCTGCAGTTTTTGTACATTTCTCAAACTCTGTGAAATAAAATATTAACTTATGCATTATTACGCTTAAGGTAATCTGTGCTTGAAAACCATTTATACATGAAGAAAACAAGGCATGGGGAGAACACAGTAGAAAGTTGAAAGTATAATTGGGATGGCAAGGCAACTAGGGGGTTAACATTGTTTGGTTTTAGCTGCTTAAAGCACTTACATCTAAATTGACCTCAGGTAAATAAAATAACCAATGTCCTGGAAGGCTTATATAAAATACACTGATGTGTTTGTCTTGTGTTTGAGAAAGGTACGGAGGCTGAATTATGTATGTTGTAGCCGTTGCCAGCATCAGAAACTTCTTTAAATAATTAGAGCAATTGGGTAGCCAGGCATCTGTTTTTTTCTTTTTATGAATGAAGAGACCTCATGGGCCAAATGAATGCATAATGTTGGCATGCTTGTCTTAAATGGATGGATACCAAACTTGCACTGTGTAAATTTGAGCCACTGGGTGTGTCTCAGTGAAGACAGCAATGGCCATGTTTCCTGAGACTGTAGAGAAGCTGGGCTCTGTCAGTAAGCCCCAAGTCCCAGGTTCATTTGTTTGCCCCACAGGGAAGGGAAGAACAAAAAGTGACAAGATCAGCCTTTTCAGTTTTGCCAGGACGCAGTGTTCAAGCGAGAGCTGATAGGTACCTTGCCCTGGATCTCCTGCAGCATACGGTGTGGGAATGGGGTCTGCCTGGGACCCTGCTGTCCCAACTGGGCAGGCTCAAAAAAATGAGGGTTCATAGTGGGAAATGGGAAAGGCACCCTTTTCTGTGACTGATATGTGGAGAGCTTGAGCCTTTCCAGTTGAGCAGTGACCATTTTAATTGTCATGGATTTGAATCATTTTTTTTTAAGTTCTGGGCAGTCGCTTTTGGAAACTTTTTACCTCATCTGTTCTATAATAATCAAAAGACATAAAGAAAAGTGAACTCGGGCTTGGAAAAAGAATCTATTCAGGCATTTGAACAAACTCAGAAGTTACTATTATCTGTAAAGAGTGTTTGAGAGCGATTTAATGTGTAGTGCATTAGTTGTGGGCATGCAGGCAATACTAGTTTGGATCAACAAGTCAGCTGGGTTTGCTTATTGATCTTGGACTGTAGCAGAAAGAAGCAATGCTCAGATATTGCTTTCCTTTAATTATTTCAAGATACATCTCTGTAGGAAAAAAACACAAGAAACCAGACAGAAGATGCACTTGAAATATAACAGGCAGCTATCACAAGCATCAAGAAATCTTCATTATTTTCACCACACAGCTGAATCTACCCATACCTCCTATGCCCCGCATTCCCAATGCCAGATTTAGAACAGGCTGCCACAAATGCTGTGTTGAAACATTATAAATAAAGTGAACAGTAAATGCAAGGGCTGGAACATCCCCCATCACAGTTGGGCTCAGGAAATGCCAAGGGTGGCTGCTCGGGAGGAGTTTGCCCTGAATGGGGCCACAGGCCTTTGGATCTGAAGGGATGTAACCAGCTTTAAAAGCTGTAATGTTATGGAGGTGGGCTGTGATGTTTGTCTCTCACCAGTCTGCTATCAGAAACCAAGAGATTGCCATAATGGAAATAAATTTTAAGAACTGTTTTTTGGCAGAACTTGCAGTTATTGAAAACAAAATGTATGGTGACTGAACAGAACTGGGGCTCTAGGAAGTGCAGCATATGGATTTTGTTCATCTCAAATCCAGTGTAGGTGGGGATTCAGTCTTCCCAGGGTAAGTGGGATATATTTCGTTGCTCTACTACCTCATACACAACCTGATTCATCAGCATAAAGCTCCCTGTATGAGGAGTAAAGTCATCTGTTTAGGAGAGTGCTCTTTGTTAATCAAAAGTTTCAGCAGTTCTGGATTCAGTGCTGAAACTTGCACTTGAGGACTACAGCTCTCAGAAAATACAAATGGCTTTTTCAGCGTGCTTTCTCTATCTGCATACTTCCAGTGCGAGCCATGTGCTATCACTGCCACTGTTAATTCAGTTTGCCAAGAATACCGGGTCTCACTCTGGATCCTAGTGCCCCTTACCTTGGCAGTAAAGCTCGACTATTCACTGCAAATCAGGCCTGGAAAATGTAAACCCAGTAACAGTCTTCTGTCTGTTCTTCCTGACTATTTTCCTGATGTGTTTTCTGTTTATGCTCTGTAGGGCATCAGGTGTCAGAGCAAGTAGGTGATGCCAGTAAAAGCCACTTCACAGTAGAGAGCTCGTGGCTGCCTCCCAGCAACTGAATGCATTCCCTCTGTGGTGCCCTTATCCTTGTCTTCTCCAGGTTTGGCTCTTGGCACTGAAGACTGTTCAAAATGCAGGTTGTTTCTGGAGGCAACATGCAGAAATCAGAGTGCTGCTCTGGCAAGCAGAAGTGTCCAAACATGCAGTGGGGCCAGAACTGCCAGTGTGTTTAATGGGTGGATTAATGTATTTTCTTTACTGGTATGTATCTTTCAAAACAGGTATTTGCCAGAGTTCATGAAAAGCCCCTCTGCATGTGCCCCTGTGCACAGGCTCACTGTGTAAGGGCTTACATTGCTCTTTCCCAGTCAAGTGGTGGTGGCTTGGCCCCCTTCTACAGTCTCCTTGCCCACTGTTCTTGTAGAAACCCATTTTCCCCCAGGGAGGCAAAACTTCTAGGAGGAATCCAGCTGGTGGAGGGGCAACAGGGTTGCATGCTCATGTGCCTGTGTAGGAATGGGGGATCTCAGCATGTGGTGGGAATACACAGGGTCCCCCCAACTCCTGTGTGGTGCCGCACCCATATAAACCTCTCTTTGTGTGGATCCAGGTACTGGCAGCACCTTCCTTGGGGGATGGTACGTGTTGTAGAGACAGACTGTCCCGTGTTTCAGCAAGGTTGAATTTAGTTGGGAAGGAAAGGAGAGAGATTGTAGGGTGCTGGCACTGGGGGCTGGCAGAGTGGGGGAAGGCAATGGGGAAACTGGAGGGGAAAATCAGTGTCCTGATGGAGGGATGGAGTAGGGGGAAGGTGCTGGGGGGTGCACCTGGGGGCCCTGTGATGTGGATACAAGGAAAGTGTAGAGTGATGGAAGGCTCCCCGGGCACACAGACCCCAGTGGACTGGCAGAAACGCCAGCATTTGCCCTTCTCCCCTTCCCTTTCCCGTCCCTCTGCTCCTCTCACTTCCAGCAGGATGGGAGAGGTGGGGCTTCTGGTGTTTCTTTAAGTGGTTGCCACCAAGGTGTTCATTTCCCTGTGAAGGTATTGAAGCTCCAGACTATTGTCAGTCTCTAGAACACATTCAAACACTGTTGTCCACCCAGGGTAGCTGAGCAGGCCCAGCTCTGCCACTCCAGGGGGCTGCGGGGCAGGGTTGCGAGCAAGAAATTCACTCCCAGGATATTTGCAACTAAGCTTTTGCTGTAATATGTGTGCAAATGGGTCAGGGTCGGGGAACGCAGGCTGTGAAGAACTGCTATGACCCTTTTTGCTGCCTATTTCCACCATTTTATCCAAGCATCAAGTTGTTTGGGGCATTTCCAGCCATACAGAGCAATGAGGTGTACCCTAAAGGACAAAAGATGTAAACCCAAGTTTCTGCAGTGCAGTAGCCTGTATCTATACTTTTTGTAAGCCAGTAATTTCTCACGATTCATTTCCACTTAAAAAAGCAGAAAAAAGACAGTATGCATAAACATCACTCCACGCTGTAGCAATTCAATTAACTATAAACTCAGTAATGTAGAAATAGAATAGAAAAGGAGAGGCATCTTTCTTCTATGACGCCTTTAAAGGCCACAGAGAGATCCAACGCAATTTTAAATCCTTCTCTGAAATCAAGCCTTGAGAAGAAATGCTGCTCTTTTGTTACATTTAAAAGAAAAAAAAAGAAAAAAAAAAAAACCCACTTTAAATCTTATTAGAAAAATAAATCTGTCTGAATAAGGTCTATCCTCTATTCCTTGCCTCCAGTGCCACAACCATATACAATAAGGTGAGTGCTGCATTTTGATCCCCAAATTAAGTAAATTACTTCTAATAAATTGCTTAGTCACCAGCACAGTTAAACTGGCAATACCATTTGCATTCTTATAATTACCAGCATTAAATCTCCATGAGAATTGTAAGATGAAAACCTCTACATTTTATGCTTGCTAACTCCTCAGAGTGTTTTATACTATGGAAAATACCGTAAATGCTTTCAAACTACTTTAGTAATTGACATTTTCCACCTTAGGTTCTCAAAGCTCTTTTCAAAGAAGTGCAAATAATGAGAGAAAGTGAAAAATCATTTTGGGAGAGAGAAAATTAAATTACATGCATGTTCCTATAAAGTACCAGAAGAAAAGAAAGGCAAGCAGGTTTTGCAGAAAAGAAAACTGAGAAGCACAGAGCTTACAGAACCAAGTTTGGAAGGTGCTTGGGTTACTGAAGATACACAGAGAAGGACATGTATCTGTAGAAAGACCAGGAGCCTATCTCCCAGGGCTTGTTCCACAAAAGGCATCTAAGAGGTGATTACCACCCACAGCTGCATGCTGCCTTCTTCAGCTACCAATTACCACCCCGCAGCTGGCTGGGCCAGCCCTTGCCTTCCTGAACCTCAGCAGAGGCAGCTGCTGTGGGAGAACTCTGTCCTCTAACCTGGCCTGCTTCCTTTGGATTGGTGGTGGTAGGGGAGCTCTTCTGTAAATAGCTCAACAAGTAGCTTTAGAAACTGGTGACTTCTGCCAGAAGAGGTAGGGATGTATGAGGCAATTGCCCNTTTTTTTTTTTTAATCCAGCAGCAACAACAAAAAAGATACTGCAGATAGGTGCTGGGCTTCCCAGCCCTGTGGGGGATGCCCACAGCCTTCACAGCTCCCAGAGACATCCAGGCTCTGCAGATACATGCTGTGAAGGTGCGTGTGCTGCGGAAGGAGTTCCTCAGGACGAGACAAAAGAGAAACGTTTCCTGCTGCTGCGCCCACAGCCCTGCAACACCGTGCCACGTGCTGAGGTCAGTGCTTGGGCTTTGGTTTGCAAAATCCTAATGGTTCCTGTTGCATACCCAGTAGGGAGCCCCAGGCAGAAGGCCAGGGAATAACTAAGGTCAGAGGAAGGCTGAGCGAGGCATCTGTTGTGTTAATTTTGGTGAGTTACAGCTACAACCATACCTTGGTGTGTCCAGATTCTGGTTCAGTTTCTGTGTCTCCACTAGCAGCTCACCAAGGCAGGGCAGTCCAAAGCAGCTTTAAACTCTCCCTGGTGAGTTTATCTTAGGCTGTTCAGTGCTGCTGGTGGTTTCTGTGTGTCCCTTATTATAAAGTGAAAGACGTTTATGATCAGTGAGAAACGCATCCAGCATTTTGGGTTCCTCACTACAGGAAAGACATTGAGGTGCTGGAGCGTGTCCAGAGAAGGGCGATGAAGCTGGTGAGGGGTCTGGAGCACAAGTCTTACGAGGAGCGGCTGAGGGAACTGGGGTTGTTTAGCCTGGAGAAAGGGAGGTTGAGGGGAGACCTTATCGCACTCTACAACTACCTAAAAGGAGGTTGTAGTGAGGTGGGTGCTGGTCTCTTCTGTTAAGTAACTAGTGATAGGACGAGAGGAAATGGCCTCAAGTTGAGGCAGGGGAGCTTAGATTGGATGTTTGGAAAAATTTCTTTACTGAAAGGGTTGTCAGGCATTGGAACATGCTGCCCAGGGAAGTGGTGGAGTCATCATCCCTGGAGGTATTCAAAAACCATGTAGATATGACATGGTTTAGTGGGCATGGTTGATGGTTGGACTCTATGATCTTAAAGGTCTTTTCCAACCTAAATGGTTCTATGATTCTATGTTGTGCTTTCATAATGTACTTGCAGGGAGAACAGAGGAGATGATCCTGATTCACGCCAGTGTAAGAAAAGTTGTCAGGTCAGCGGAGCCGCTGTCCTGGTTTCAGCTGGGATAGAGTTAATTTTTTTCCTAGTAGCTGGTATAGTGTTATGTTTTGGATTTAGGATGGGAATAATGTTGATAACACACTGATGTTTCCAGTTGTTGCTAAGTAGTGTTTACACCAAGTCAAGGATTTTTCAGCTTCTCATGCCCAGCCAGCAAGAAGGCTGGAGGGGTACAAGGAGTTGGGAGGGGACACAGCCAGGACAGCTGACCCAAACTGGCTAAAGGGGTGTTCCATACCATGTGACATCCTGCCCAGGTATATAAACTGGGGGGAGTTGGCCAAGGGCATGGATCGCTGCTCGGGAACTAACTGGGCATTTGTCGGTGGGTGGTGAGCAACTGCATTGTGCATCACTTGTCTTGTATATTCCAATTCTTTTATTATTACTATTGTAATTTTTTATTATTATTATTTTCTTCCTTTCTGTCATGTTAAACTGTCTTTATCTCAATCCGTGAGTTTTACTTTTTCCTTACGATTCTCTCCCCCATCCCACTGGGTGGGGGGGAAGTGAGTGAGTGGCTGCATGGCGCTTAGTTGCTGGCTGGGGTTAAACCATGACAGCTGTGTAAAATGATGTGTTCCCCTCCTGACTGAGAGGTATATAAATGAATAAAGTACATAACCAAGCTTTGTCAGCTGCAATGTTAAATATTACACACTACCCTGCATTACAGCTCACTGATTGCCTTGGTTGTTTGCTCTGGTGCAGTGGACCTGCTGCTGCCAGCCCAAACAAGTTGTAAATCATGGCTGTTGAGGCCCCTGGTGCAGGGCACAGTAGTTCTGCATTCAGCCCCCATTGTGTTTGCTGAGCTCCTCCCTCACTGTGTCCTTCTCATGGGCTCTCTGCTATCAAGCCGTCTTCACCATGGATTGGGATAGCTTGTATTAAAACTGCATTGGTACTTAAAGGATCTCAGATGCCCGATGGGATGCCATCAGAAGCTCACTTTGTTTTCTTTTCGGCATTGCATGAGAGTCTGTAAAGAAACCTGCAAGTGCTAACTATAATTGTTTCCATCCAGCTGTTCTTGTCCAGCTAAGCAGTGATTTTTGTGGGAAATTACATTCTAAAGGTTCTGCTGCTCTAAAGCGAATTTCTTTGGTCTTCACAAAATTAATGCTTTACAGCTTTCTTTTTTCTTATTTTCTTTTAATAAGTTAATACCTTTCATCATCTAGTAAAAAGTCAATTTACAAGAAAGAGTAAGAAAATTGAAACAAGTGCTGATTAGCACATATTAAATTGGGTTAATTTGCATAAGTAATTGTTTGCTTTTAGTCTATTGCTCTGTTTCTTTTCACATGCAGGGGGGAAAGGAATTGGTGTTACTGTGAGGGATACAGTTTGCCAAACAACTCTGCCTACTTATGGGAAGTTTTGAGTTAATTCCTTGTTTAGTTTGTTTCATGTTTCCAAGGCTGGACTTCCTGAATGTCACAGTCAGGGGCACAAAATCAGGCTGATGCCCTCTAAGAGAGCCCAGAAATGAAAGACAACAGGTAAACGGGCTTCAAAAGAAAACTGAGTACAGCCCTCTGCACACCAGCTTTTTCCATCATCATGTCTGCTCTTCAGTAAGAGCGGTGCATGCACACAATGACATGCAAACAAGCAGTGTTTAGAAAGTGGCTGATCAAGAACTTAGCAGCACCTGTAACTGAGGAAACTGGTACAAATGCTAAATGCATTTACCTTTTTTTTTTTTTGGCAGTGGGGGAGGTTTTGAGAGTTTTTGAAGACATTCTATGATGTCTTTGGTATTTCATCTGTAGGAAACTGTGACAGTTAAAGCAAATCTCCATGGAGTCAGTTGCTCTGAAGAAGATGGTTCCTAGAAACTAGACATTAGTGCTTGGGCTGGTATTTCAGAAGAGATTTGCAATGTCATCACTTCTGCCGTCAACTACTGTATAGAGTGGAAATCAACAGGTTGGACCAAGAGTGGTCCCAGAGACCCTATCAGTGGGATGGCAGAAGTGGTGTGTGCATGTTTCATGAGTTTCTGTACCATAAACAGTTGTTGGTGAGTCTGTAATTTACTGCTGTCAGTGTGGCTATTGTTTCTAATGTACAAAACTTCAAAAAGTCTGAGAACTTCAAAAAGTCTGAATAGTTTTATGCACAAAAATGTCAAAAAGAGGGACTAACATTATCCTGCAGCACCCAAGCACTTGGCCTTGGTGTCCTCCTCTCCAAGTATTTCACTTGTTCTGTGACTTGGCCTCATCTTGAGATGCTGTGGACGAAATCTTTGCGAGTTACAATTAATCAGTTTGCTGTTGCTTGCAAGGGAATAGGATTTCTGTCCCATAGCTCTAGGATAAAAAGGGATGACCTTTTCTGCCCCTGTTCCAAGGGACAGATGTAAACACATGACCAAGGGTATGATGGAGAAGGGAGAGGGGATGTTTCCCCTCTGAAGTCCTCTGTTTCCCCTTCCCTCAGCAGTGTGGGGAGAAGCTGTAGGGAGGATGCAGAAGTGATCCTGGCTGCTTAGGTCTGGCAGGAACAAACATAGCTGTTGGGGAAGACCTTGGGTTTTCCTCAGTGCCTCAACAGCCGATCTTACAAACCTGATCGTGTCTCAAAATTGCTGTGGCCATAAATACCAAAGCTGAGCTATTGCTCAGGGCTGCAGGGGGTTTGCCCTGCGTTTGCGAGGGATAATGTTTGTGATCACCCTTTCTGAAGGAGAGCATCAATGGCGGGGTTTGTTGCAGTCGCACAGCTTCTTAATCACAAGGTAACAGCGAGGATCAGGACTGGAGGGGTGGGTACAAGGAATTTGAGCCAAAGCCCTGAGTTTTCATCACTCCAGGCAGGCAGAGGGTTGTTTCCCTCTCTAAATGATATTTAGGGATTCCTGCAGCTGAATGCCATTATCAACGACAACATTTTGAATGAATAGCCCTATACATATATTCCATGGCTGCAATGTGAATAATTGTGAACACTCCTCAATCTTCTTCTTCCCACTCCCCTCTCCCCCATCAGTCTAAGCACAAACACTCATTTCAGGGCTAAAGATATACTCTTAAATCACTTCTGACATTTCTTTGTTGTTGCTTAATGAAGACCGGGTTGATGGGCTAGAGGGAAGTTTTATATAAGCCCTTGCTGAGACATCATTGTAGGATTGGAAGTGGGCAGCAGTTGCAAATGTTAGCATTTGTCTCTGGAGTTTATTTAACTGCAAGCCTGAATGTCTGCATAGCGTACTGGGCTTTGTTTCCCCCACCTTGGTTTTCTGAGTCCCAGTGAAATGTCATGGTCCTGGGGACTGTGGGGTTCAAAGTGCAGCCACGCTGCTGTCACCGCCAAGCTAACAAGGGGCCTCTGTGTGCCCTTGTTTGGAAGGAGACGTCCCACCAGGGACGTGCCGGCTGCTCCTCCTGGCTTTCCCAACCCTTTCCAAACACTTTTACACTCTGCTTCTTTCATTAATTGGATTATTTGTTTTTTAAGCTTGTTGCTGAGCAAGTCAAATCGACCCACGCCTGGTTAACAAAGCCTGAAATAATTGTGACTAAGTCAAAGGAGTGCTGAAGGGGGAGACCAGCCACACAGACCAGGCTAGTTTCCCAGCCCTGCTGAGCATACTTAATCCTTGCTGGGTTTATCCAGGTGTCAAGGAAGGGCTTGAATGGCAGCCAGAATCTGGGAGCATGCCCCCTCGCTGCCCGATGGTCTGGTCATTTGTCCTCTGTTTGTAACCTGGACTAATACAGGGACTTACAGACTGACAGGGATGAGCTGGTTTTCCTGTGGGGAGTCTGGAAAACCTTGTTTGCTGTGTTGTCCTTATCCTATGGAACAAAAATGGTCAGTTCAAAATGGGGGTTTCCTATAGTCAGCTGTGGGTTAGGATGGCAGGGCACTTCTACTCATTGAAGATTAGGTAGATTAGTGAAATGCTGGAAGTCCATGAGGCCAACAGATGAGGTAAACCTGCTGTTGTGATTAAGTAGAGAAAATAACTTCAACGCTGTTAATGACTGCAACTGCCCAGACTACAGCTAGTTTTTACAAGATCCCATATTAAAAAATAAGATAAACCTAACTTTTTCATGGCAGAAGTGCTTTGGGTGCATTCTGCTATTCAGAAGGCAATCAGATTCTTCAGGATTAGAGGCAGCTGAGGCATGTCATCTTCATTAAAAACTGTTGGGATCTACAGCTGAGAGACCATATGTTGAGCATCCCTAGACCTGACTGTGCCCACTGAAGTGCAACTGAACTTGCTGAGTGAGGTACAATTCCAGATTTTGCAGATGGAGGCATTAGGGAAAAGTCTTTGGGTTATTGAGCGGGTTCACTGAATGGGTCTTATTTGGAGAATATAATTTTATGAGGCCAGAAGTATCATCACAGGTGTCCTGGTTTTGGCTGGGATAGAGTTGGTTTGGCTGGTTCCTGAGCAGCAATCCACCCGTCTCAGCCAACTTCCCCCAGTTTATACACTGGACATGACATGTGGTATGGAATATTCCTTTGGCCAGTTTGGGTCAGCTTCCCTGGCTGTGCTCCCTCCTGACTTCTTGTGCCTCTCCAGCCTTCTTGCTGGCTGGGCATGAGAAGTTGAAAAATCCTTGACTTAGTCTAAACACTACTTGGCAACAACTGAAAACATCAGTGTGTTATCAACATTCTTCTTGTACTGAATCCAAAACACAACATTATACCAGCTACTAGAAAGAAAATTAACTCTATCCCAGCTGAAACCAGGACACATTGTTAACTTCCTTTCTGTTGCATATGGCTGTAAAGGGGGAATGGCCTGAAATCCATGTTGTCTTTACAGGAGGACTTCAGGGAGATTACTCTCAGTAGTGTGTTTTTGATGTGTATGCTAGGCCTCTTCTTTGCTGCTAGTGTAGTAAATGCTTAAAGGGCTCTTTATGGGCAGAACAGATAAGAGCTAACATTGTGGGAACTCCCCATGTTTCGCTATTCCATGATGATGCTCCATTTTCATAGTAAGTTGGATGAGGAAAAGCAATTGGGGAAAAATTGTGCCTGCTTCGCAGTAAGAATCCTTATTAGAAAGTGTTTTGGTGTTGTATTCACCCATACTAACTTTCTGGTTGTTGGCTGTGCTCTTCCTTATTTGTTGCCAAAGTACTAACCAATAGTGCATGTTGGGTATATAAACAAGCTGCAAACACAAAGCATGGTATTTCTGTTAAGACTGGAAATGTGAAACTGGGATGCCATTTCTCCTCAGGGTCACAGCAAATCAACAGAGATGTGGGTAGGCACCAGCAACCATTACACAGAGCCAGTGAGTGGGGCATAAGCAAACAGGAGGTCCAAACTTACTTGAGGAAGATTCAAGTCTGCTAAAAAACTGCTGCAGCCCAGAAGTTGATAGAGCTTTCCTCTTCTCAGCTGTAAGTGGTGATGTCAAGGTTTTCAGCTTCTTTATCTGCAGGCATACCTGTTTAGTTATCCTAGTGCTAGCCTGGTCTTTCCTCAGAGCCCTCTGAGAGAGTCACCTTTTGCCACACTTTCTGGTAGAGTCCATGTGCTCCATCTCTTGTAAAACCTCTGACTTCTTTCAGAAGCTGAAATGTTTAAGACCTTCTTGTGAATTTAGCCAAGGTCTAGCAGTGATATTTATCTCCCAAAGAAAAGATAGCCAGTTCAAGCAGTACTGTAGCTCACCAAGTAGGCAACAGCTCCCCCAGACAAGGGTCTAACCTGCACTCCCAGGCTGCCAACCCATGAAAGCAATTTCCAGGACAAATATACTGTGCTACACCTGTGGGCCTTGCAGATTTTGGCATGCCTCAGTTGGATTGTGTCATCCCAGGAAAAAGTGAAATATGAGATGAGTATAGCAATTTTACTGTCCTGGTAGAACATTTTCTTTGTCCTTTTTTATGTTGCATGGCTGATCCGAGTCTTCCTAGACTTGCCAAGGTATTCTTGTGCTTCGATAGTCAGACAGTGATCGGTGACTTTCATGATGCTCTACCCTCCCTCCTTTGGACTCCCTGCCCATGCCATCACATTAAGGTGTATTATCTTTCCAAGAATGTATAGCATCTTTCAAAGAATAAGGTGTATCAGCTTTCCAAAAGTGAATGGTTTCCCTTGCCAGGACTCCAAGGATGGGGAATGGTCTGGTAATAGCTCCTCCAAATTGTGGGGAGATATGGGTCTCATGGGTTTTGTTCATCTCATACAGCAGTTTCCCAGTGGTGCAAAGCATGCCCCCAGTTCACTAAGTTTCTCCCCCTTCTCTGTGTGAATGTTATATGATATGAATCCATTTGAAATTTGTCTTTGGCACGTGGTAAGGCTTCGCCAGGTCAAATCATGGAGATATGCTCACGCTTTCATTTGTGCTGCCAAACATTATTCTTGACTTCCTACCTCCTTTTGCAAATATTGAGGTGGATGTGACACACACAGGTGCCTCCTGCTTGGGCAGCTTGCACTGACCTTGTGCTGGACCCAGCAGATGTGCCTCCAGCCACATGCAGACCCTCTAGAACCATCCCAGCTTTGCTTTAGTGGTGGTTCTTTCCGGGAGCCAGGCTGGCTGGTGTACAGTGTCAAAGGCTACTGGAGGCTGTCAAATATCAGTGAGGGAGGGCGTTTACTGCAGTGATTTCTGTAAGTCCTTCCACTCCCATTTTACTAGGTTACATCCTATTACATAATTAAATGTTGTGTTTGTTATCCCCAAAGGGCTTTTGTCTCATTCAATGAGCATTAAAGATGACAGTTATTGGCACAGACAGCTGGTAGGTTTTTTTTTTTATTTTATCATTCAGTGTGGCCCTGATTTTTGTGTTAGGAATGGGATTATTACTTTCCATTCAGTAATTTTCTTACTGTTGTGCTATTTGGACATCCTTTGGATCTTAAACTTATTCTTCTGCACATCAAGAAGGACGCAGTCTTGCTTCCCTTTTATGATAAGCTATTGTTATATAGACAGCTTATTAAAAAAAAAAAAAAATCCAACCCAGAAAACAAACTTTAAGAAGTATGTATTAAATGCACATTTGTGTACTCAAAGCTGTAGACAAAAACATAGGCCCAGATGGCAGGTTTCTGTTCTCTCCTGCAGTCAATGCAATTCACTTAGCTACCTCTCTTAATCTAAGTGTGGGTATATGAAGCTTTCTAAGAGCCTTCCAGGCACAAAGCTTCTTGCAGTATCTGTGTATATGCATATCCAGTAGTACCTTTACTCTGTTTTTCTGGAGAAGATCCTGTTTTCCGCTGTTAGCCTGCTTCATCTGGAATCACCAATTGCCATCTCTCAGAAAGCAGGAATATATGCTGACCATGAGCATGTTGGAGGTGGTTGTGTGGGGTTTTGTTTGTTTGTTTGTTTTTTTCCAATTGCACAGTATTGTAGCTTTCCATATTCCTAGATCATCAATGCAGGAAGGGATTTGGGGCCAGCTACTGTGGAATCTTTGCTGCGGACAGGAATTAGGCACTTTAGACCATACACTAGACACAGACCCATTTGGCTCTGCAGGCACCTTCACTTTGGTCTGCAGCATTCTGAAGTGCTTGCAAAAATCCTTTGCATTTGTTGATGTACTGAGAAGGTACAGTGTACTAAAGTACTGAAGAAGGTACTTTAGCAATCTGAGTGGTAGGTAGAGGGACACACACAGCAGTATAAGAGAACCTGGTTTGCCAGGCTGGCTTATCTCCAGGATAGTTGAAAATACAGATGTGGAAGCGTTACCCACCTTTTTCGTTATCGCCCGGGGTGAGAGCATTCACCAGGGTAGCAGAAGAACAATGTTCTTGTCCAGCCCTACCCTTGGGAAAGGATTTTGCCTCCATCGCTCTCTCCTGAGGAAAGTGCCTAACCATAGGCCATGCTTGGATGGGCACACTCTGTATCTCTCTTATCTTGTCAGTCTGTGCAGCAAAGAGTGAAGGATTTATGGGGTGGAGAAACAGCCTGCAAGGGAGTGCAAGCCTGAGTAGTTCACACTAATAAAATCACTGTCTTAAGGGGAGGGTGGAGGGGGATATCCTGTTTTCTGGTCTCTGCTACAAGAAATACTTTTACATGAGTCATTAGGTAAAAAGGCATAATAGCACTAAGAACAGTGACTGGACTGCAGTAGGCTATCCCACTCTCTCCAACTACGCACTCATGTTATTCATATTACCTTTAGAAATGTCAAAGCTATTAAGAAATGTTGCTATGTATTTCAATGTGCTGACTCCCTAAAGGATTTTCAGCTTAGCAAAAATGCCAGCAGGGGAAATGTGGGCCCAAAAGGTTTTCTTGGCATAAATAAGCAAATGATTACTATAATTGCACACCACCCCCCCCC
>VYZV01031567.1:50657-66022 GCA_013401275.1 Pandion haliaetus | reverse complement strand
CAAACTAGAAGAGGCTATTTTTAAATATGGAAATTGAACAGAAGTAATCCTGGGTTAACTTGATTGTTCAAACTGTGTAGCCCAAGTGAAAGGGTTGTGTCAGTGACAGGGGTGTTGGAAATCCACCTGCAAGGCCAAGCTGACCATGTGAACATTAATAACTGTACTTCATGATTAATAACTGCAGTGATTATGGTATAATACTGATATGTTGATAATCATGAATAATATTGATGATAAGAAATAATCAAGTAAGAACTGATGAGATTTTTGATACACATGTAAATACATGAATTGTGTATCCATTAAGAACTCACCTGCTGAATGTACTAATCAATAGCTAATCAAAACAGTTGGGAATTGTTTGGAAATGAATATGTAAAGTAGCTAAAAGCATATTTTAAAGGGTGGTTTAAGGGCTTCAAGCTTTTTGCCAAGTGGCTTTACTATGCTCAGGCATGTAATTTTTGCTGGAGTGCTTTAATGATGTCAACAGGGCTGTGAGTATAGAAATGGATAATGAACAGCTAGCAATATTTATTTTTTGGCTGGGTTTATTGCATCTAGGGTAAAAGAGAGCTAACCTCTGTCTCAGATACTGCTGGAACAAGCTAGCAAATGCTGAGAGCATCCTTTGGAAATGGTAGAATTGTTTGGCTAACTGCCTTCTGCCAGATGATGCTAGATAGTTTAATGTGTCATACATGAAAACAACCCCAATAATTACAGAAATCTCACAGTAACATCCAGGGCTGAGCAAGAGAGACAGAAGGAGCTTACATGCCAGAATTTCTATGCCAAAGGGAGGACGATCTGAATATTTTTCTCCTACCTCATGACAAGAGACCATTTGGATACTAGCAATAGTTATGAGATCTCATTTGTGCAGACTGGCACTAATCCATTCAATACAAAACACATTGAAAAAGGCCCCTGGTAGAGGTAGTGGAAGAACCGTGTCCTGTTAGCGAGCACACACTGCCTGCCTGCTGTGTCCCTTCACACAAAGTGAAGTGACAGCGCTAGGATGGGATGGCCTACCTTGTGGAGATATGACACCTGGCTCTGCTTTTAGCACATCCATCAGCTTTTTGCATTAAGAAAAAATGTAAAAATACAGTTTCCAAAGAGAAAGCACTGGGAGTGGGTAGTCCTTTGCTTCGTCAAGGTGAGTGGGACCGCCTTTGTAAGGCTGGCTCAGGTGGAGAGCGTTCAAAGCTGCTGTTTCCCAGGAAAGCATCCTTGTGACCAGAATATCAGTCAGGACAACATCCTTCTCACATCTCTGCTGCTAAAACTCATCCAATGTAAAAGAAAATCCAAGGTTGTGGGGAGCAGCAAGGTTGTGGGGAGGAGTAATTTGACTTCAGGACTGTCTATGCTGTTCGCACTGTACTTCATTCTTGCTAAGTAAAAAGCATAAAGTCCCATCATCCCCCTTCAGCATATATGGACCGTGTATATCCTCGCTGACTGTCTCAAGCCCCTGAGCTCTTTGTTCTTCCCTGATCAGCAGTGTGGGCTCAGCAGGTAGAGGAGCCCATCTGTGGAGGCAGCCGCAGGGGCCAGTGTTGGCTGGGCACATGTGGGACCAGAGGCAAGGGCAGGAAATGCAGGACACAGGCAAAGTGTTTTACAAATTGATTTGTGTTGAGTCACACACTTGAAATGCTGAAGCGCATTCACTTACCTGCACTCGAGTGGTAATGGATTTTGGACCTTTCTTCTGCCTTCAGCCACTTGCTGGTGTCTTGGGTACAGCTGCGGGGCACTGGTGCTTTAGGGCTGGAGGCTTTTTAACCTGAGTAACTTCAGTGACAAATGTGCTCCTGCTGTGACTGGACCTGGAGCACAGGTTGGTGCCTGCAAAGGCATCCATCCTCTTTTCCCTGGTATAACCTGCAAAACCAGATATTCTGCTCTACAGTTATGCCGTCCCATGGTATGACCATATATCCACAAAGGACTGTAGCTGTAGGCCTTGCAGGAGGGAGGTGTGCCATGATCCAGTCAAGGCTTTTTTCTGTGTTGGCTCTTTCTAGTTGTCTTTCAGCAGGTATGCATCCTTTGGGTCCTGGCCCCTTGCTCCCCTATTATCTGGTCTCCCCCTCATATTTTTTTGTCTGCTCTGCTCCTATTCTGGCTCATTTTTACTACTTACACCTCTTCCCCCAGTCTAACCTCACTGTATATGCTCAATTGTGTACAGCTAGTAGAGATTTCAGCTGGAGTTTTGGGGCACTCTTGGAAGTGGCCTTGTTGCTCTGCCTTCCCCCTTGGCCTTTTCACATCTTTCTATGTCAGAGTCTGAATCCTGCAGATCAACAGCATTGCTACAATGCAGCAGGGCAAGAATTTTCCCCAGTTTTCCATAAATTAGCAGAAACACAGATTAAAAGCTAGCTTGGCATCTATGGCCATGGAGGCTCTCTGGGCAGGTGTCCAGCACACTTGCAGCTGCAGGTACCTCTGAGAACTGCATCCAAGGGGGAATGTGTGGCACTCCTCTTTCTTTAGAGGAAAACCCAAGCACTTTCAGCAGTGAGAAAGCCCAGTCCCAGCAGGGTTACCAAGGTGGGTTTTGTGCCACACCTAGAAGCTGTCAAAACTGCATGCTAGCTTTGGCTAGCTCAGCCTGGCTTCATCCAGCTGTGACAGGATTTTGCCCTAAATGATTTCATCTGTTTCTGCAGCTATGCCGTGCACTTTTATCTGGAAGCAAACTGTTTACTTATTTGCTTTTAATTATTTATGGTAATGAAATAGCACCCATATCTCAATTTTCCACAAAAATGAATACTCTTGTAGTTCAGATCTGTGGCCATGGAAGAAAACACAGTTCCCCACTGTTGCTTATAATGTTTATTTGGTTTTAACTTCAAAACACAGGTGATTTTCTCAAAACAAATAGAGTAATAGGGGAAATGAAGGCAGGCTCTCTTTGTAACTTTCCCAAGAAACACATCTGGAAAAGCATACTTTTGCAAAACAACTACATTTTAGCAAACCTGGACAGTAAGATTCCAAAAAGTCATAAATAGCAGTGAGGTTAGCAACCAATGTTGTTGGGTTTTTTCTCTTCTTTTCCCCCTGTTTGACTTGCATACGGCACTAAATGAACACAATTTCCATGGCTAATACAGAGACATATTTACAGAAGTCTGAGTATGCAGTTAATTTCCAAAGTCGGGAATTATGAAGATATACCTCCTCACTTTGATTCTGTAAAATAAACTTGGTGGAATCATTGGATATTATAACATCTGATAGTCTTGCTACTGATTTAAGCCTACAGCTTAGCTGTTTAGATCACTATCCTTAATTGCTACTTAGTCACATTTACCTAAAAGTCATTTTTTACCCACAGGCAGGTACAAAAACTTTTTTTAGAAGCAGCAGTGAAGTGTTGGATTATATTTTGTGAATAGCTCTGATGCCACACTTCATCAGTACTCTTAAAACCTTAGTGTCATTTTTGGTTTCATTGCCTGTACAACAGCTCTTGTTCAACCTTAATAAGTAGAAAAACAACCAGTTTGGAGACAGATCAGTAAAATTAAAGGCCAGCTTTCCTGAATCTGAATGCTACAGCCAGGTCCTGCTCACCGGGAAGGTCAGGAAGGGTGGAAATAATTCTGCAGACCAACGAGGAAAAGTATAAAGCCCCTGTTCAGACTACAGTGACTAGAAAATGCCAAGACCTACAACATCTAGCACTTGCACAGACACACACAGAGTCAGGCACAGGCAATCAGACACGCACCCATGCACGCACAGGGCCTGGGAGCCCCACAGCGGGCATGCCTTGGTGCCCCAATTGCTCCACAGCAATCTCACCAGGGCCCATCTCCTACAGCCTGGGCTGTGCAGCACCACAGAGCTGAAACAGTCCTCTATGGCTGGGGCTGCTGAAGAGCAAAAAAACATATTTAGAAATGTAATCTCCTAATTAATAAAATTTGGATAGGAACATATTAGTTATTTTTGCTAGCTAATGCCTGCTCTTCACAAGTCAGTCTTCCTTTTCCTGCGCGCATGAGAAAATCGAATGTTTCTTGCACTGGGTGTGCTGCCCACATTGTAACATGCTGTGTAGTGTTTTGTACCTACATAGAAGGAAAATATCACTTTACCATCTGATTTGCTTGAGTTGTATAGTCACCAGTATTATAGCAAGAAACAGATGGATTGGGGATTAGGCAATCACTCAAGCGCTGATCTGAAGAGGGTCTTCCTGAACACAAAATGGGTGCATGTGTGAAGCGGCTGCAAAACTCACAGCCTATCACATTCAATATCAGGGTTATTAGATGGTGTATCGAGAATACCAAAATACGCTTCCCTGTTTGCTGGAGGTGGGGTGTTGGTTGGACTTCCCACCCCAGAATCAGGGCTTGGTGCAGGGTGCATTTCTCCTGCGTACTTCTCTTCTTTCCGAGAGGGCTCTTGTTGTTTTTGCTTGAGGTTTTTGAAACGTTTGAGCTTCACAGGGTCCTTGACTTCCTTGGCACAATGGAACAAGATGAAAATGTCCCTCCGAAATTTGGAGCTCATTCCAAAGTAGATAATGGGATTGTAGAAGCTGGCAGACTTTGCAAACAAACTGGCAAGGATGCTAGTAAGATTGGGCACAGGGTGACCGTAGGCAGACCATATAGAGATGACAGCATATGGTGACCATGCGATAATGAAGGCTGTGCAAATGACTATAGAAACCTAAAAGACAAAAGTAGAATAGTCTTAAATCTATTCTGGAAGACTACATCAGGGAAGCAATACACTGGGACTGGTAGCTTGGACACTGGGCTGGAAGGGAAATGCTCAGATTGTCCTGAGGGTATGGCTCACAGGAGAATACAGGCAAGCAAAAGGTTTGCTTTGATGGAGCCAGGCAGACCTAGAAGCTACATATTGAATTTTGGCATGGTGGTGCGCTTGAGCAATGCCTCATCTAGTGGAATGAAAATAGCTACAGTCCCCTATATGTTTATATGAATTCAGAAGGTTTTGGGTAGACTTAAGTCACTGGTAGGTAAATTGAAAGCTCCACTGTAACTTCTCTGTATGCTCAGAAGTAATGTAACTTCTGAAAGAAAAGAGCATATGCCAAACCAAACTTTTGCTTTTGTGCTGTATAACCCACTCCAACTATATTTAGATTATTCTTCACGTGTGATGTAGCACCAATATTAGCCAACTGACAGGGTATGAGTTTTAAACAAACCTCATATTCTTCACTGATTTCAGACTCTGTCACTAGAGATTATAGAGAAATGAAATACGACTGATTGGTTTTATTCTCTTCTATTCTAGTTGAAGCCAATTTTTGGAAAGACAGATTTCATTGAGATAAATACCACCCAACATGAAACCCAAACTCACCCTGGTGACATCCCGCTCTATTCTCCTCTGTCTGTCTGTAGGATCACCCAGTCCTGTTAATGCATGGCTTAGCTTGACAGTATTGATAATTGACACGTATGAGAAGACCATGACTGTGACAGGTAGGAAGAAACAGCAGATAAAAATGGAGACAATGTAGGACTTGTAGATTGTAGAGAAGTTGGCTTTTGCCCAGTCTATCTCACATGTACCATACATGCGATCTGGAAAGCAAAAATAAGTTAGCATTTTTAGAACATTTATCTGCTTTTGAGTGATTAATTATAATTTTTTTTCTTCTTTTAAGCACTAAAAAATGGATTGATTTTTCTAATTTAATGAGCCGTGACATAATTTCCTACATAAAGAATTCTTCAAGACCAGCTAGACCATAACGAGTTTTAATGTGTATTATCATTGTCTAGTTTAGATTTCCAGTGTAAATCCATAATGCACAAACTGTTGTTTCAGGATAGGAAATTGTGATACGTTATTAGAAAAAAAAAAAATGGTAATCATTCAGTAGATTTGATATTCCTGAGTGTTATCTACTCTTATTTGTCATAATCTTCCACATAGTAACTTCCTGAGATTAGCACTTTAACAGCATAACAACCAATTGTAAAGAGACAATATGCCAAATGTAAAAAGTCACTACTTACATAGCAAAGCAGGAATTAAAAATATTGAGAGGTTTTTCAATAGAAACAAAAAGGCAATGAAATTCTTACTGTAGCAAGAGCCATGAAAGGAAATTAATAGAGCTAGTGATAAAGATTATGGGAAGATGAAACATATAAATACTTAGAAAGATATGAGACCTTTTGCTAAATGGAAAGCATACAGTT
This sequence comes from Pandion haliaetus, assembly GCA_013401275.1. Taxonomy (NCBI): domain Eukaryota; kingdom Metazoa; phylum Chordata; class Aves; order Accipitriformes; family Pandionidae; genus Pandion; species Pandion haliaetus. The sequence goes on along the minus strand of VYZV01031567.1, from coordinate 59,792 downwards.
CTGCAACTACAAAGGAGCTGCACGCTCTTAAAAATGAAGTCAGGCAGATTACAGGGTCTGCAGCTAGTGGGATTTACAAAAGGACACTAGCTGATCGGGTACTTAAGGGAAAGGCAGTGGGAATAAGGTGCAGTCTCTGCTTAAATACTTTTATGAAAAACAGTTGACTTCTTTAGACCCTCTGATATGTTTGCATATGTGTCCTGATAGGAAACTAGAGTTCAGTAGCATTGGAGGTTTTCTATAGATTATGAATTGTTGATTTTTCTTTTTAAGTGGAAAAAGCTGTTTTTTCCAACACGTATGGCAGCAAATTTAATTACAAATAAATGCAGCATGAACCAAAATTATGTAAGTCAAGTATCAACACGTCCTGGAGATACAATCGAGGTGAAGCCTGCATGATTTAGCAACAGATCCCTCCCTGACATACAGTGATAGTTCTGAAGGAAAAAAAAAATCCCTTAATTCCTCACAGGTGATAGGAGGTTTAGACAGGATGAATTAAAGAAGCAAAAGATTAAAATCTCTTTTATGATTCTCATCAAAAAGAGCTTGGTATTTTTATCACCAAAAGCTCTAGGTGTTGCTGTCTGGATGTGTTCACTAATAGAAATAGATTTTTGTCTCCTTTACCTTTTTCATCAGTAGACCTCAAGATTCAGAAAGATAACCATAGTCTGGCTTAATTCCAGGTTTCTGGTTTGTGAAAAGTTTTGACTGAAAGCTGAAAGCAGCATCCAGATGGCATGGAAAGAAAATCCTGCAGATTTTCTATGATCCAGAATTCAGAGCTGTGTTTCCTCTCTCTGCAGGGACACTGGCAAGTGGCATTTCCAAAAATCAGTGGGGTCCTGGGGACCCCTGCGGCTGCTGTGTAGAAGTGAGAGGTCCAAGGCAGCCAGGTGTAATGTGCTGTCATCTGCTGGCACCCACTGCCTGCTGCTGGACTTGCCATTGCTGGGCTCCCACATGTCCAATGGAAATGTGCCTAGAGTCAGATAGCCCAGGTACCCGAAATTGCTGTGATTCTCAGTAGGGAAAAGTGCTCCTAGAAGTGGTCCTGAAGACCACTGTCGAGGAATTGAATCCAAAGTACAAACAGGATCCATGGGGCACTTGGATGCCCTGACAAGGCCAAAAAGGGTCGTCGGAAATCCTTCTGCAAATGAAGAGCTATTAAGATTAACATAAAAGGAAAAGAGATCGCCAGAAGATACAGAGAAAATGACCAGTCCCAATCCCCCAAGTTTGACATACCCAGAGTGCAAAAACATGACATAAAATTAGAACAGTCTAATAAACAGTTTGGTTTTGTCTCAAAAAAAAAATCCATTGAGCCTAATATCCTGGTAACATTTTGGTTTGGGAAGAAGATTTAACCAATCACAGAAATGGATGCTTTTCTCACACCCATACTTCAAGGGTCCAGAAATACCTCAAAGCTTATGCATTTAATAAATAAGAGAACATATTCACATAGCTGCTTTAATAAGTCTTCACAGAATTCATGACTTCTCAAAGGATGCAGATGCCTGCAGGATCCAGGCAGATAACTGCTGGACAATTTCAGTCACATGATTTCAGTTGTTAGGACTCCTGTGTCATTACCATTTGTTCCTAGACATTTGTTTTGTTGAATCCTTAGAGACTTAGTTTGAGAAAATTTCTCCAAATTTTCCCCATTACTTAGCAACAACTGAAAACATCAGCTTGTTATCAACATTCTTCTCATACCTAGCTCAAAAACATAGCACTGTACCAGCTACTGGGAAGACAATTAACTCTATCCCAGCTGAAACCAGGACAAGAAATTTCCTGGTGTGGGAATATTCCCTAGCCATTGAAACACCGCAGCATTCACTATTCAAAATTTTTCCTTTTCTCCTCCTCCTTTTTTGCTAAGGCATTATCTTGCACCCTAATCACTTCTTGGACTGACAAACTTTCTGACATCTTTTTCTTCTTCTGCTATGTTAGTTTTCATATTTTCAACAAACTGACCAAATCTTTCTGGCTTGTCTTATTATAGTTTCAAGTTTAACTTGCTGGAACTTGTGTTCTTTTCTAGCTTCCTAATCTTGACAGTTTTTGAAGGATGTCTTTTGATAGTTTCCTTTATCTTATTGCTTAACCATGCCAAATATTTCTGGCCCCTCTTTGTTTCATAGATAATGTGCACTTGGTCCAAGTCTTTCCTGTGATATCTTCAAAAAGTCTCTTTATAGCTGATACTAAAGCGGGCAACATTCTGTATTCTGTATCTATGCACAATGGATTATTTTCTCAGTTCCACTGATAATTGGTCTGGTTTATCACAAACAACAAGAAATAAAGGTAAGCATCTTTGTTCAGTTAAGTGGAGAGGTGCCAAATAAGTACAACTGAAAGATAACTGTTACCTGTATAACTGCCCCAGCCAAGTAACGGAGCTGCTGACCAGAAGAAAGCTGCTACCCAAATGAGAACCAGGGCCACGGTCATACTGCTGTTGCTGATGCAGTGACCTGCAATGGCATGGTTTAATCAGAAAATAATATCTAGAAAGGCAAACATATCTCTGAAATTTAAATGCACTCCTATAGCATCAGCTAATAAGGAAAATACAGCTGTTTAAAAAAAATATTAAGACAAAAAAGGCATATTCATAAGAAAAGCTTAAATTTGAAAGCATCTGTCAGCCTTGTGTTCAAGACCATTTGTGAACAGTGGAAATGAGTGGCTTTTAAGCAGGTGACGATGTGTTTGTTGAGCACTGCAGAATTAGCAAATTTTAGGTTAGACTTAGGTTTTGCAATTTTGTAAAAAGCAGGAAACAGCTGTATGTTAAGTTTTCCATAGAAACAAACAAGATAAGTTGAAATTCAGAGGATTTTCTTATTCACTTCAAGGTTTTCCCTGTTAAAAAGGAGAAAATACATTGGGTGCTCAAACTACATTAGCCATTCAATACAAATTATTTAACCACAATGTATGACAACAGCAGGACAGATTATTTCTTCTTTTACACGGGAAATATTTGTGCATCCACCGATCTCTGTTCCTCAATATTTCTGTAGAGTTACACTGGGTACTTGCTCAGATTTCCTGAAGAGGCAAACATAAATTATGCACACCCTCAGATGAACATGTGATACAGCTCTGCAAAAGAGAAATGTGGGTTTTAAATATGATTTCATAATATGTAATGAACGTAAGATATAGAATATATCACAGCCAAATTCTAGCAGCTCCAACAGTTGTTTGTGCTGAAAATTAACTTCAAGTCTATCATTACAACAAACTTCAGAAGAACTTCCTGTGGAAAAAAGGCCTCCCTGCAGAAGTTCTTTTCACGGCTAATACTACTCACGCTATTATGGAGAACTCATGGGATGCATCCAGTGTATGCATGCTTTAGCTGCGGACATTAATAGGTTCCTGCCTGAAAGATGGTGCAAGCCAGTCATAACAAAGGCATGAAAATTGGTAATACATCACCTAAGGATGGGCGAAAGGAAGACTAGGGAGAATTTATGGACGGTGTGGGTATAATGAAGAGAGATTACATAAGGGTCTCAGTGGAAGTAAAAGTTTTCAGCAGGCAGGAGGTCCAGGATGAACGGTAAGGAAATGTTTCTACTGATCCTGTGAAAGGGAGTACCTGGGGTGAGTGTGGTGATGTAAAGAGGCATAAAGAGAAAGGGGTAGATGGTGGCATGTTTATATAGACTTGCTGACAAGGGCTTCACAGGGCAGGAAATGTGTAAAGGATTTCAGACTGGATTTGTGCAGTGGGACACTCATATGGCTTTACAGAGGCATTTGTGCCAAAGGTTAATAAAAAGTGAAATTAAAAAAAAAAAGAGTGGTTAGTAAAATTTTCTAGCACTGGAGACAGTAATGAACAGTGGTTGTCTGAGATAATCAGGTTACAGATCAACAGGGCACTAGACAAAAAGTGTGGGTGCAAGGCTGTTGTGGTGATGCTTTGCAGATCTGGGAGACAGGCAGGAGACAGGGACCATCTGGGCAGAGTTGGGTCATGGTCATTTCTGGGGATGGTAGGTGTAATTTTCATCTCCTGTGGTGTGAAACTGTCCACTGAGGGGAGGCCAGGGAGGCATGTGGGGATGGCAGGCTGTGCAGTGCTACAAAAGCTGCAGGCAAGATGTCCAGACTGAATGTTCCCAGCACCATCTAAAGCAGTCCATGATGTCTGCTGTGTGCATACCCTAGCAAAACACCCTGAAGAATGAAAATGTTTGTATGTAGGGCAGTATTCTGAAGGAAGGATCTTATCAATGACTGGAAACTTCCCAAACATCATCTCATAGCCAATGAAATTTATTGCTTACAGTGAGATCCAGACAACAAGATATGCATCACTTAGTGGTCATTTAAGTTGCATTTTGAAGAACACAGAGGGACAGCAGGACCTGTGGTAACTTTGGCACAAGGGTCAATTTATTCCATGGTAACCAACGTGTACTAGTAATCATATGGCTCTTATTGGAGTTAACCTTGAACGACTCTATGCAAACACATTTGTAATATACATGACTGCATTATGTTCTGGTTTCCAATGCATCTAATTTAAATTTGATACAGCCTGTGACTGAAAGAATTACAGGTTTGCACCAGGCTCAATGAGAGCATAACTAGACTTGCCTTTATTCCTTACCTCTCTCAGGATGGCAGCCCTTGATGTAGCGAGTCACACTGATTACTGTAAGGGTATTAATGCTAGCCAGGCCAAAAAGGAGCGTCAGGAAGCCATCAACCTGAAAAACAAAGCAGTGCAAGATGTTCTTTTACTGCAGAGAGCTGAAGGGGAAAACAACCACAGGGATTGCTCCTGTCGTTTGCATGTTAATGCTCTCAAAAGTTTTTCCAGAAACTCAACTAACAGGAAAATGTAAAACGTCAGATGCAGTTATCTTCTATAGGATCAGTGAGCAAGTAAATGTTCAAAAACTATATAAGTGCTCTGTCATGCCTGACTGGGAGTGAGTGGCGAAATCATCCCATTGTGACTGGCCCAGAGGCTCTGTGCATCCTTGGCATAGACTACCTCAGGAGACGGTATTGCAAGCACCCAAAAGTGTACCAGTATGCTTTTGGTATAGCTGCCTTGGAGGTAGAGGAAATTAAACAGCTGTCTACCCTGCCTGGTCTCTCGGAGGACCCTTCTGTTGTGGGGTTGCTGAGGGTCAAAGAACAACAGGTGCCAATCACTACCACAGCAGTGCACTGGTGGCAATATTGTACCATAACCGAGACTCTCTTATTCCCATCCATAAGTTGATTCGTCAACCGCAGAGCCAAGGAGTGATCAGCAAGACTCGCTCACCCTTTAACAGTCCTATGGGGCCAGTGTGAAAGTCTAATGGAGCGTAGAGACTAACAGTAGACTATCATGGCCTCAATGAAGTCATGCTGCTGCTGAGTGCTGCTGTGCCAGACATGCCTTTGACTCCAATTTGTATTGAAGTTCTAGCAGCCAAGTGGTATGCCACAATTGATATCTCTAATGCATTTATCTCAATCCTTTTGGCAGCAGAAAGAGGCTCTCAATTTGCTTTCACTTGGAGGGGCATCCAGTACACCCAGAATCGGCTGCCCCAGGGGTGGAAACACAGTCCCACCATTTGCCATGGGCTGATCCAGGCTGCACGGGAGAAGAGTGACGCTCCAGAACACCTGCAATACATTGATGACATCATCGTATGGGGTAACATGGCAGAAGAAGTCTTTGAGAAAGGGAAGAAAATAGTCCAAATCCTTCTGAAAGCTGGTTTTGCAATGAAACAAAGTAAGGTCAAGGGAACTGCACAGGACATCCAGTTTTTAGGAATAAAATGGCAAGATGGATGATGTCAGATCCCAATGATTGTGATCAACAAAAATAACAGCTTTGTCTCCACCAACGAGTGAAAAGGAAACACAGGCTTCTTTAGGCATTGTGGGCTTTTGAAGAATGCATATTCCAAATTACAGTCTGATTGTAAGCCCTCTCTATCAAGTGACCCGGAAGAAGAACGATTTTAAATGGGGCCCTGAGCAACAACAAGCCTTTGAACAGATTAAATGGGAAATTGTTCATGAAGTAGCCCTTGGGCCAGTCTCTGGGCAGGACAAGCTGTTAAAAACATGCTCTACACTGCAGCCAGGGAAAATGGCCCTACCTGGAGCCTCTGGGAGAAAGCACCAGGGAGACCGGAGGCTGACCCCTGGGGTTTTGGAGTCGGGAATACAGAGCACCCAAGGCTCACTATACTCCAACTGAAAAAGAGATATTAGCAGCATATGAAGGAGTTCAAGCTGCCTTGGAAGTGGTTGGTACCGAAGCACAGCTCCTCTTAGTACCCTGACTGCCGGTGCTGGGCTGGATGTTCAAAGGTTGGGTCTCTACACATCACGCAGCTGATGCCACGTGGAGTAAGTGGGTCGCACTGATCACACAACAGGCTTGCATAGGAAACCCCAGTTGCCCAGGAATTTTGGAAGTGATCATGGACTGGGCAAAAGGCAAAGATTTCAGAATATTGCCAGAGGAGGAGACAATGTGTGCTGAAGAGGCCCCATGGTATAATAAACTGTCAGAAAAGGGGAAGCAATATGCCCTGTTCACTAATGGGTCCTGGCATATTGTGGGAAAACATTGGAGGTGGAAGGCTGCTGTATGGAATCCTATACAAGTTGCAGAAACTGCTGAAGGAGAAGATGAATCCAGTCAGTTTGCAGAGGTGAAAGCCATCCAGCTGGCTTCAGATGTTGCTGAATGAGAAAAGTACCAGTGCTCTGTCTCTGTACTGACTCATGGATGGTGGCAAATGCCCTGTGGGGGTGGTTGCAGTAATGGAAGCAGTAAACCCATCTGTGCTGCCACAGTGTAGAAAGATCTGCTGCCTGGCTAGAGAAGCTGGTTGTAAAAGTATGTCACGTAGATGCTCATGTACCCAAGATTTGGGCCACTGAAGAACATCAAAACAACCAGCAGGTGGATCAGGCTGCTAAGACTGAAGTAGTACAGGTGGATCTGGACTGGCAACATAAGGTTGAATTATTTATAGATCGGTGGACCCATGACATCCCAGGCCATGAAGGAAGAGATGCAACGTATAGATGGGCTTCTGGTTGCAGGGTGGACTTGACCATGGACACTACTGTACAGGTTATCCATGAGTGTGAAACATGCTGCAATCGAGCCAAGTTAAAGCCTCTTTGGTATGAGGGACGATGGCTGAAATATAAATATGGGGAGGCCTGGCAAACTGATACCACAATCCCAAAAACCTGCCAAGGCAAGTACCATGTGCTAACGATGGTGGAAGCAACAACCAGATGGCTGGAAACATAGGCTGTGCCCCATGCCGCTGCTTGGAACACTATGCTGGGCCTTGAAAAGCAAATGTTGCGGTGACATGACACTGCAGAAAGAACTGAGTCAGATAATAGAACTTATTTCCAAAACAACCTCATAGACACCTGGCCCAAAGAGCATGGCATTGAGTGGGTATATCACATTCCCTATCATGCACCAGCCTCCAAGAAAATCAAATGATACAATGGACTGTTAAAGACTACACTGAGGGCAATGGGGGGTGTGGAACCTTCAAACATTGGGATACACAGTTAGCATATGCCACCTGGTTAGTCAACACCAGACAATCTGCCAGTCGGGGTGGCCCTGCCCAATCAGAACTCTTACATACTGTAGAAGGGGATAAAGTCCCTGTAGTGCACATAGAAAAATATGTTAGGGAAGACAGTCTGGGTAAGTCTTGCCTCAGGCAAAGGCAAACCCATTCGTGGGCTTGCTTTTGCTCAAAGACCTGGGTACACTTCATGGGTGATGTGAAAGGATGGGGAATTCCGATGTGTGCCTCAAGAGGATTTGATTTTAGGTAAGAATAGTTAATTAAATAGTTAATTAATAGTGAATTAAATTGTGTAGTGTTGCTATGTAATACTGTATATATCATCACTTCTGTGGTGACTATATGGTATATCAATGGTATTACAGTAAGAATCACCCATATTAATGAAGAATGAACACTGCTTGGTTTCATCAGAGTGCAGCAATGATAGAACAGACAAGCACAGTGATAATGGAACCAGAACTGGCTTTAGCATGCAATGATCCAACATTAAACACCATCACTCTTGTCTATGATGAAGGACTTTCATCACAGATGGAGCCCAAGGTAATGGACTAAATGAACTTAATGAAGATTTTACAGGGATGACCCATAGACTAAGGTGTACGTATAAGAAGGTGTGTGTACATGTAAGAGAAGATGTGTGCGTATGTATACAAAGGTGTATGCGTCTGTGTACATACACACACCTTTTTATACAAAGGTGTGTGTATGAAAAGGTGTGTGTACATATACATACACAAACACACCTTTTTATACAAAAATGTGTGCGTTGATAAAAAGGTGCGTGCATGTATAAATACATCTGTGTATGTATATACGCACACATTTTTATACAAAGATGTATGTCTAAAAAGGTGTGTATGTATTAAAAGATGTGTCTGTTTACAGAGATGTGTGTATGTATATGTACACACACCTTTTTATAAAAGGGTGCGTGTATGAATACGTGCGCACACCTTTTTATACGTGCGCACACCGATGTATAAAAAGGTGTGTATAAATATACAGTTACGTTTCTATACATACACAGGTTTTTATACATACACACACCATTGTATAAAAAGGTACGTGTATGTATACATACACACACCTTTTTATACATACACACACCTTTTTATAGAAAGGTACATGTATGTATACATACACACACCTTTTTATACATACACACACCTTTTTATACAAAGGTACGTGTATGTATACATACACACACCTTTTTATAGATACACACACCTTTTTATACATACGCACACCTTTTTGTACATACACACACCTTTTTATACAAAGGTACTTGTATGTATACATACACACACCTTTTTATACATACACACACCTTTTTATAAAAAGGTACGCGTATGTATACATACACTCACCTTTTCATACATACACTCACCTTTTTATACATACACTCACCTTTTTATACATACACACACCTTTTTATACATACACACACCTTTGTATAAAAAGGTACATGTATGTATACATACACACA
>VYZV01031567.1:27826-50604 GCA_013401275.1 Pandion haliaetus | reverse complement strand
GGTGTGTGTATGTGTACATACACGTACCTTTTTATAAAAAGGTGTGTCTATGCATAAAAAGGTGTGTGTCTGTATAAAGGTGTGTGTCTGTATAAAGGTGTGTGTCTGTATAAAGGTGTGTGTCTGTATAAGAAGGTGTGTGTGTATATACACGCACACCTTTTTCTACATACACATACCTTTATACACACACCCCCTCTTTGTACCCCCCCTTTTTGTACTCCCCCCCTTTTTGTATACATAAACGTATATACCTTTTATGTATACAAAGGAGTGTGTGTGTGTTTGTGTAGAAAAAGGTTTGTGTGGGTGTATGTATACACACACACACATCTTTAATAGACACACACCCCATTTTATACACACACACAACTTTTTATACATACACACATTTGTATACACCCCCCCCCCTTTGTATGAAAAGGTGTGTGCATGTATGAAAAAGTGTGTGCACTGTTCTGGTCTTAGCTCAGCTAGCATGAAAATTAATTTCCTAGCAGCTGGTATAGTGCTGTGTTTTCAGTTCAGTATGAGAAGAATGGTGATAACACTCTGATGTTTTCAGTTGTTAGTGTAAACACTACTTAGCAAGTCAAGGACTTTTCAGCTTCTCATGCCCTGCCTAGGAGAAGGCTGGAGGTGCACAAGAAGCTGGGAGGGGACACAGCCAGGGCAGCTGACCCAAACTGGCCAAAAAGATATTCCATACCATATGATATCATGCTCAGCATATATACTGGGAGGAGTTAGTGAGGGAGTTGGCGATCACTGCTGGGGGACAAGATGGACATCTGGCAGCAGGTGGTGAGCAATTGCATTGTGTATCACTTGTTTTGTATATTCTATTATTATTTTCTCTTCCTTTGCTGTCCTATTAAACTGTCTTTATCTCAAACACAGGAGGTTTACTTTTTTTTCCCTGATTCTCTTCCCCATTCCACAGGTGCTAGGGAGGAGTGAGCAAGCAGCCTGTGCTGTTTAGTTGCCAGCTGGGGTTAAACCGTGACATATGTACATAAAATAAACAAGCAAACACACCCTTATAGCTGTACTTCCCCAAAACGACTTGCCAAATGAAGTAGAAAAAGGTTGAACTGAAAAGGCAGGCCCTGAAGAGGCAACAGTGCGCTGGATGCAGCTGCCCTGCTTAGAACAAACACCCAAACTGAACCTATGAAATTTAGGCCAAAGAGGGAAGAATAGAGGAGGTAATGGGCTTGGCTGAGCGAGAAAAGCTTTTTGAAAAATTAAATAAAACCATCCATCATTCCAATAGATTGAGTCTCAAGGTAGGTGCTACTGATTGCCCGCTATTTTTTAAGCCCTGATCCTCACCACCTCTGACTGAGGCAGGCAGAGCTGTACACCTGTGTAGGCTCCCACTGATGTCAGTGTCTCAGGGATATATGCACAGGATGGTTACAACTCTGCTAGCTTCACTTATGGGTATAGGAAGGAAGTTGTTACTGACTGTAGTGGAGATGGATGTAGCCATCTGCTAGGGAGCACTATACGACTGGGAAAGGATCCAGGCAAAACACTGAAGGCAGTCCTTTTTTTGCAATGATATACCAAACTGGCCAGAGCAGAGGAGCTCTTAGAAGTGCCAGTTTTACACTAAGTGAAGCAGGAATATTAAGCAAGTGTCTCTGAACTGTAACTTGGCATTCAAGCGGTAAAATTATCTGCAGAAAGGCACATCATTATTCTACGGGAACAAACTCTGTCTTTGTGTGAATGGGCACAACTCCCATGGAATTCAGTTTATCCCAGAACTGAATCTGGGGCTTTAATCCAGGCTTAAATTATGGGACCATGGCAGATTGTATAAATTAAATTGGGTGAAGGGTTAGGAAAGGGCTGCTTCATCATTTCTTTCACTGGTGGTTTTTCTTGCTACCAACACCCTTATATTGACTCTATATACTTCTTAATGCCGACTTTTACAGACCCACCACATTTTAAATGCATGCAAGACTTGCTTCTACATCCACCTGTGCTCCACTTACAATCAGCTCATGCTTGGTGTATAAATGCAAACATGTTTACACCAGAAAAGAGACTTCCTTGGAAGTCTCAGCTACTTGCTAGAAGCTGCACTTGGCTGAATTTGGCCTGTTGTGTGCTGTGGAGATTGGTGCAATACCAGGATATGCAAATGTGCTCTGCATTTCATTAGCCTTACTTATGCAAACAGCTGCCACTTCTCCATTTGCTCTAACAATGCTTCATAGATGAAGAAAATAGCATAGGCAAGGACTACTGAGAAACCAGGCTGCATAAGCTTAAGCAATTGCATTAATTATTAGATTACAAAGGAAGCAATATTTCAGCCATGATGCAAACAAACACTTTGAAATTAAGTCTAAAGAGCTATGAGATTGAATACTAAAGTAGCAGGACAAGCTTCTTAGTGTGTATCACAGTTAGCCCTCCTATGCTGAAACTGGTTGAGTTTTTCTGAAATACATCATTGTATGTTTTATCACCTGCAGATGTGACCATTATCCTCCCCGCTCGCCACCCCTTCCCTGACATCACACTAGAGAGAGACAATTATATTAAGTGATCAGTTCAAACAGCCCTTGAGCACGCTTACAAGGGAGGAAAGTGGGTCTAAAAATACACTCTTGCCCTTTACCATTTAAGATAAAGCTCTGTCACCATACGAAAGAGCAAGCCAAAATGTTTTCTTTGGAGTGGTGCCTTGCTAAAAAAAGTTTTACCTAAATCAACTTAGTTCATAGGACAGAGCCATTGCCAGCACCGTTCTCGTACTATGTATAACAGCATTTCAGCAGATCAAAATACTGTTGCTTCTGCTGGTGTGGAGGCTACCATCAAAGATTTGACCAGGGCCATATGGTTAGTAATAGGCTAAAGTGGCAGCAGCCTCCCTGGGTGGCTGTGCTAACTGCCCACATGCTAGCCACAGGCTCAATGGTTTAGGAACAGATGACAGGGTGAAATGCCAAGGAGGAGTGGGAGCTCTGGGGATGACACGAGTGCTGGGATGAAAGGAATAAAGGAGGTAAATGAGGTGACTCTGAAGCTGCAGAGCAGCCCATACAGAGGCCACAGCACCTGGAACACTGAAACACAAGAGAGCACCCAACAGGGTTAGGGCTGCTTTGGGAGCAGGATCCTCAAACCAGTAGTGTCCCTGCCAAACATCTATCAGCATCGAGTTAGCTCTTGAGCCTTGCTGTGCATATGCCATTTCCCTGTCACTTAGACATACATGTTCAGAAGAAAAAGAGGGATCTTACAGCTAGAGTAACCAATCTACTTCACGCGTACACCTCCTGGATACAGAAGAAAGGTCTCTGCTACTTTTTCAGCTTCTGAACAGGCAACACTGTGTGTAGGTAGCAACCAAAGAAACTGCTTTGAACCCAAAGTAGTTAGCAACAGAAAAACTGCTTTAGCATAGTCCCGATTTCTATAGGCAGAGATATTAATATATGTAGGTAACAAAAATATATGATATTATCAGTTTTTGCATCTTTAAAGATATATGGAATGACAGCCAAGGCAATACTAGAATAGTAGATAACATTTAATTACTCTGGAAGATTGATGCTCTTCCCCATCCCCAGTTCTGGTTTTCCTTTTCTTTTATCCTCCCTCCCAGCCACCTCCTTCCTTCCACAATCATAATATTTCCTCCATTTTTGTGTAATGCAATCCTTTCCTTCCTATCATTAATTATGATCAAATAGCAGCAGTGTTAATAGGCAATAGTGAATTCAGCCATAAACACGAAGTTGATTGTATGGTAATTTTGATCCACCAGCTTTCCTTTTTACCCATTAAGAAATAGGAGTAGATTAGCAGTTTTAAAAGCTTTTCTCTCGGTGTCAAACCAGGATTACTCCCTTGGCTATATAGATACTCACAGAACTTGCTCATTATCTTTATGTTGCCTGGAAGCCAAGACACAACTGAAGAAAAGGCTGTGTTTTTTCTGCTTTGTACTTGTGCCTGATTTTAAATCTCACTAATGTTCTTGGTGTACTATTTACAACCCACAATACCTAAAGCTCCTACTGCATGTAAATTCATTTCTTAGGTTTTGCTTCAACACAGAGAGAGTCAGGAATCCCCAGTGCACTATCAAATTTTTAGCTATGAGCTTTTGTGTGCCCTACTTTTACTACCTTTAATACTTATGCATCCCTACTGAATTCATAAAGGTTGTCTTCATTTAAAGCAGACAGAGTAAAATATAACCTATTGTTCTTATTACTGGATTAATCAAGGTTTAGTGGCACAACAGCAGATTGCCAAAATAGCTACTGAATTTCAATTTAGGCTGAAACGTTATCTCACCAGCCAGAAAGGCTGCATCACTCCCTCCTCTGGCCAGCTGGTAAATCTGTTGCAATTTCCTGAAGTCCATTTTTTCCCTTCAGAACCACAATGTCCTGTCCTTCTCTTCTATTACATATGAGATAATGAGTATGTAAAGAAAAAGATAAACTTTAAACAGGGGTTATTTTTCTATTGCATATATTTAAAGACATCACAATGAGTTCTCTCTGAATATTTTTTTGAATACAGATCAGATTATTCCAAGATCATACTGTAAACAGATAATGGCAATAAACCTCCTTCAGCCTCAACAGACAAAAAAAGCACCTAAATCAGTCTTTAAGAAATACATTTTGAAAAACAATTGTAGGTGCCTTTGAATATAGTATGTTTTAAAATTTAACAAGTTCTTAAAGTTTGCAGTAAGTGAGAAAATATTCCACTCGATTCTAATGACAACATAATTCTCCCATCCCTCCAATATATCAACAATGTGTCAACCGGACTACAGTAACTCTTCTGTCAAATGGAAGAACTACCAAGATTTGTAATCAAAAATCAGTCTTCACAAGAGACTACTTGAAACTCCCAATGCATAGTGTTCCTAAAGCACTCAAAATGTTTCTTTAAGATTTACTACAACACAGGAAGTGAAAGAGACTTACCACTTAGCTTCCACAATGTCTTTTGCTCACGCGACATTGCTCTGTTATGGTTGCATTCTGCCTTTTAAAGTGTCTCAGCAGGCTTCAGGGGTAGCTCTTCTTAGAGTTGATTGCATTAACCCAAGCCATTATAGGTCTCTGACACAAATGGCACTTCATTTACTAATAAACAATGAGAACTGATAAGCTACAGGATTAGATAGTTTAAACCATTAAGTGAGAGCATCAGACATTCATCATTTTGCAATCACCAAATGATTAAACCTTTCTGTTGATGGCATATATTTTAAAGACAGGAAAAATATGAATACAATATTTAGGCTATACAATTATGTGTACCGATATGTAATTATACTAACTATACTATACAGTTAAATGTTAAATGTACATTTAGTACCACCTATTAATATACGCAGGTCAGGTTTCGGTTTTGGTAATATTAGGGAATCCAAATGAAATCTACTTGTTTTCTTGTAGTTATTTTAGGTTTATATACTGGGTTAGTCAAACGAGATACAACATATACTTACTTTGGTCTTACTTTTAGCTATTAGAGTTGTAGCTCCCTCAGGTCACAATTTATACTCAAAGTAGTATGTGTCTCTATGAGCATAGTTACGAATTTAACAACTCCACCAAGTGCACATCATTTAACAAATATATAGAATTTAAGAATTTCCTTACATAGCCTCATCAGAGTATAATCTTACTTCAAGTACCCCGTCTCCACATGCTTGGGAGCACCTGCTTTCTAGCTCTGCGTTGGTGCCATGGGACCATGGCAGGTTTATGTCTCTCCTGTCCACCCATGAAGAATGAATGGGGAGGAAGCAACCAAGCATGTAGCTCATACCACCCGATGATCCAGATACAGTGGAAAGATTCCCATCTTCAGGTTAAATGCTGTATTGCCATTGTCCTTCTGTGAATTACTGTACAGGGAAATCAGAAGACTAGATGGGTAACTCTGTCATTGCCCTCTGGGAACATCCATGCTACACTGTGTAAAACTCCTTTCAGTGGGCCTGACCAAAACTCTCCACTTCGGTGATGTTAATTCAGAGCCTGCTTGTTTATTGCTAGCAGCACCATTCATATAAGCAAACAAATACATAGACAGATAGAAGAAGAAAACAGCCTCATGAGTCACCTGTCTCATCTTTAAATTTCCACAGATAGCAAGGTTTGGCTTTGTGGCCTGTGGTGACCCTACCCCCATAATTAAGATCCATTAACATCAGATTAAAGTCACACTTTTATTTTCTAAGTAAAGAAGTACTATCTTTGCCTTTTCAGAATATCATGGTAAATGTTTCTGGAGGCTTACACATATCTCAAGAGAAGCAGAGGTCCCACAGACTGTTCACGGGCTCTGCCGGGACAGTCCAGAGATTACAAATGACCCTCCACGTTCTCCAAAGCACAATCGTCTGTGCTGTTTCCCGGCAAGAAGGAATCTGCTTACGTAGCCACCATCAGGTTAACACAAGGTCGTCTCTGATTGCTGGCTGAATGCCTACCAGTGAACTTGTTCTGCTCATAAAGCTCCTAGGCACAAGGCAGGGCAGGTTAGTGATGGTACCAGCTCAGCCATTAAGCGACCAAGACAAGAACATGCTACGTCCCTGAAAGCCCAAAAAAGCTGCATGGCTACTAGGAAGGAGATGTCCTCTTAGCTGATACTCTTGGCTCCTCGGGATCCTATACTGAAATAACCAGAGGAACACAAGATAACTGGTTTATCCCCACAAAATGCTTATAGTCCTAAAATGGCTATGGCTGTAAGGGTCTTCACATCACAACTGCATATGATAAGCTGGACCTGACAGCTCCTAACAGGAGAGTCACACGCATTGCCAAGGAGTCCTAGCAGCCCAAGGACAGCTTGGAAGGAAGTGTAAAAGGTACAGGTTATTCTTGGCCTTAAAGAGCTACCTGGAAAGCCACCAGGTGCAATATCATCCCTTCTGCAGTGACAGTGGTGTGGAAATACTAGGTATCACGTCATATACAGCTTGTTGCAAGCAACAGTCACGAAGGCATTGATTCAGTCAGCACAGGATCAGGGTCAGGACACAAATTGTTTCCTACACGCTAGTGCTGCACTGACTTAATGTAATACACAGGTATGAAATAGAAGATGAGTAAATGTGAGGTAGGACTATGTAAGATACATACAGACATCAGAGTGATTTTTAAGTTTCATATGAAATTTTCCTTAGAAGTCAGTGGGAGGTTGTGGCACACAGGGAGGAGCCAGAAAAACACAAATTGTTCAGCCCTGTGGTGAGAAGATGTTGAACGATGAAGTTAAGTGATGGACAGCATTTTTTGAGAGAAGACATTTACTCTCTTAAACACACATCTGCACAGAAGAATGAGGAAGGCTACTATTTTCCACATAAGGAAATAAGAAAAGGGTGTTTCAAAGCCTTCTGAGACGAAAAGCTAGTGCAGGAATCAAAGTTTAAGCTTTGGAAACTCCTGGTTCTGCAGGAGCATTATTAGGCAACTAATGCCCCTTCCAGGCAGCAGTGTGTGATTTGATGCAGTGCTTGGGTGGCATGGGAGGGGCTGCGTCAGACTTGTTTAACAAGGAAGCAGAGAGTTTGAGCATTCATAATTTTTCAAGTACCAAATATATAACTTCCCTAATTTGTCGCAATTGGCTGCAGAAATAATAATTTACAGGAAAATGAGGGAGAATTCATGGCTAATGAAAACTGGCGTAACTTCCCTGCAGTCGCATTAGTTACACTGAAATGATCTTCTATGTTGCTAATGACTCTGTTTGTGCTAAGGCAGTTTTTCCCCTCTTCCCCGCAAAGTATTTTTCTCATTACAATTTAGCTCACAGATGTCTGCATGAGTTGCTTTTACCTCTTTGACTGCAACATGCACACTTTTCAGATTATATCAAGGCAGACCAGAAATAAAAAAAGGGAGGACTAACATCTCTCCAACTTTTTTTTCAGTATCCAAAACTCAGTTATGCAAGGAAACAAGAATGAGGATACATTCTAGTGTTCATATTTGAGATATAAATTTTTTTCAGAAAACTACATCTAGGAGAGGAAGATTTTTGTACCACAGCACAGGCAAAGTAAAGGGCACTCTTTTTATGAATTTGCTTTATAGATCAGTCTCCACATCTTACCTTTCACAGTGAATCAGCATGCTAAGGTGATCTGAATATACAGAGCTAATGTTACACAGGTTTTTTTCAGCACCTTTAACACCTGTTTTATCTGTTAATGCTCTTAGTGCCAGTTCCATGATTTGACTTTGGGTTATTTTCATCTTACTTAAATGTCAGGAATGATAAGCTATATATAAGTAAAATCCCAGCAATATCACACCACAGTACTGTGCTAGGACAGTCAATAACTATTTTTCACTCCCTTTTCACATTTGGTTTCATTTCTTTTAACATCTTTTAGGTAGATAGCTGAACATTTTTCAGCTAAGCAGACTATCCTGTGCTATTACGATTTGAGAAAAAAAATCTGGTTTCTTCTTGCCCAGCCTCAGCCTTAGAGCTACATGCTTGGACACTGGGATATACAGTGATATTGCAGGATTTTTTTTACACCAAGCAAGGTTGAGCTGGCTCAGTCTTTGGATGGGAAACGTCTGCCAAAGTTAGCCTGCTGCAGAAAGCCATGCTGAGGATGAAGGTACTCCTGCAGCAAGCATTTTGGCTCCACTGCGTGCGACCACTAGTGAACTTGAGCTGTGTCTGCACAACTGTTTCTCACAGGGATAGAGAGGAGGTAAAACATGGAAGAACATTCAAGTACTCTCAGATATGGGCAAGGACAGTTACAGCAACCATCACTACATCTCCCCATAGCTAGCTGGGAGGGCAGGTGAGTAGAACCCAACCTTTATCCACCTCAAGCGATGTTGCTAGGGGTAAAGACGAACAGCTTGTGGATTTGTCTGGATTTTATGAGTGAGAGCTCTACGTTGAGTAGGATACTCACATGGATGGCTGCTGGGGAGATGTGGGGGTAAGACATATACGCAAAGGGTGCTTGTTACGTGTGGAGTGAGTTGAAAGCAGAATGATTTGGTGAGGGAAAAAAGAATAGATGATGGAGCAATGTGAATGGGTGGTTATGCTGGAAGAACGTTGACAAAGAATGCATGCAGATACTGGGCAGCAGTGACACTGTCTGCTGCTTTCTTCAATAACCTCCCAGGTCTGGGAAGGTAGGAGAAAGGAAGCCTGTGAGGTTTCATTTTGGTCCTTTCCCTACGACATTGCTTTTATTACCTGGTCACACTGACTGCTGAGCTACCACTCATCAGTCATCTCACTCAGAACGTAAGGCAATACCATACCACATACAGTAATACCTAAACACTGTCTTGGTATTTCCAAATGCATAAAAATCACAAACTGAGTCAAGAGAGTTAATAGTCTAGCTAAGTCAACAGTTGGTTGGTTTTACCAGTTATATTGAACGGACAGAAATCGATGTCCTTCAAACCTACTCTATTTATAAGAGAACATAAATGCCTTTAGGGCTTTTGGTTTATCAGACAATTTACAGAACATTTTGTTAAAAGAAGGTATTAATTTTCTGTTTCCTCCTCAGACAAGATTTAGCAATATTTTACAATCCATGTATAGGAAGAGAGATAAATACATGTTCTGAAAAGCAAATGCCATCAATAAAACATAAAAGAATTCAAGATTACAAGTCCTCCCTTCAGAACTTCTGAAAAGAGCCCATACATTTTCATCTTACTGATCTCAAAATTACCTACTGTTGCAATTTTCTTTTTGGTGTTTCAGATCCCCACCTCTAATTTTTACAAAAGATGGACATTATTTGTTCTCAGAAATGTCAAACTAGACCTCTAAACATTAGTAACACCAAAA
The DNA here is from genome assembly GCA_013401275.1 of Pandion haliaetus. Taxonomy (NCBI): domain Eukaryota; kingdom Metazoa; phylum Chordata; class Aves; order Accipitriformes; family Pandionidae; genus Pandion; species Pandion haliaetus. The sequence goes on along the minus strand of VYZV01031567.1, from coordinate 40,734 downwards.
ATGCTGGATTTTTTAAGTGCTAGCAAGAGACAGGGACTGAAGCTGAATCTACAAAAGGGGGTAAGGGCCACCACACTCAGCTTTGCAGGCTCTGGTCATTTGCCTGGTGCAAGGAGTGTCACAGCTCCAAGCTTGGCTCCTAGATTGGATGTGGCAAAAGCAGGTGAGCAAACGAGGCTCCTAAAGTAGCCAACAGAACAAGGTGAGGGACATACCTCACCTCCCTTTTGATTTTTAACACCTTACTCCAGGCCACAAAAGATTGGAATTTCTTAGTATTCGCAGCCATATCCTTCCCTTAACTGTGCAAGCCCTTTCAAAAATTAAGCAGTGTCACTGTGAAAAGCAGATGGTTTGCTGATTCATTCTCCCTTTTCCCCATGGAGGGTACAGGAGAGCTAGATTCACTTTTCTCCATCCAAAGATTCTCAGATCCACATCCCTTGCTAGGGACATAAGCCCCAAGACTATTCATCTTATGGGGATGCTCCACTGTCCTTAGAGCAAACAAATACCGGGGCCAGAGACAAAGAGAAACTCCCTACGTGAGTGGTCAGCCACTCACAGGAAGGAGGGGAACTCTCCCTGTCCAACAGCAGCATTGTTAAAGCAGGGCTGTTGCATACCTAATCTAGCTTTTTTGAGAGATCTCCATTTATCTGGGATTTCAGCTGGCAACTTGATCAGCTATGCCACCACAATTTGGAAAAGTCTGCTAAAGTGCAAGAAATCTCAGACGTTTCTGTGGGTCATGTGCACACTAAGTCTAGCACTTCTAGAAAATTTTGGAATTCCCAGCCGCACCAGAATGCACATATGCCACAGGTCTGGTGCTGTCAGGTAAACTGTACACAAATTAAATTTGGGATAACAGAGTCAAACAAAACATGCATGCAATACGGGGCTTACTGCTGCTCACTACATTGCCAGTTGTGTCTGTCCAGGGTATGCCAGACAAATACAGAAGCACTGTATAAAGAATCAAAGCATTAAGCAGTGCAGGATTCAGAACCAGGCTTCCTCACTGCTATGTAGTAAACCCAGCCACAGGGTGAGACATTAATTTCTCTCTCCCTCCTGCTCCCCTCAGTGGCTTTATTATTCTGCAGAACACAAAGCAGCTTCAGCAAAAGAGGGTGAAGGCAGGGCCTTCTGGGCTGGCCCTTAGTGGGATGGTGAGGGCAGGCTGCAGGGACAGAGGCGGTGTGGGCTGAATCCTGTCAGGCAGGCTAATGTGGTGCTCAGTATTACCTCAAAGCTGAACATAATTTTTTTTTGGTTCCTCCTGAGGCTGTTTCTGTGCAGAGCCAGATCTGCTGGGGCTGCTCTGGCACCATCTGGCTGGCCAGATGGACCGGGGATACCGAGGCTGACAGTGAGGTGAGTGCATCTGCAATAACAGCGTCAGTCAGCATGTCAGTGGCAGTGGGTATGCCTGTGACGGTACCATGACCTGGAGATAACTACACTGTGCTGTCGTGCACAGCTGAGACATCCTATACATAAGAAACAGTCCGAAATAAGTAATGTTTTTTTAAAGAAGCCTGTACCAACAGAGTGAGCACATGATAAGAGCAGTCAATTTCTTGACCATTGTAGTGAAATTCTTCAGTATTTACAAAATTAATGTCCAAATAACCAAACTGTATTCTNAAAAAAAAAAAAAAAAAAAAAATTAGAAGAGTGAATTAGTGGAAACAAGTTTAAACTAAAGTACCAGGTTGATGAAGGATTTCAAATTCTAAGGCACCCCACAGCCCATACTTTGTTTCTGACATGACTGCAATGTACCTATGGAGATAGATAGGTTATAATCCTTCCCCTATATTTAAAGACTTCCTGAAGGCTGCGTCTTTTGCATTCACCACATGATTAACAGATACAAGAAAAACTTTCTATGAACTAGTTTACTTACTGATAATATTACCATAGGCTAAAAAATGAATGTGCTAGAGACTGACTGTCCTTCCTCTCTCCAGATCAGGACTAAGACACAGTGGCAGAGCAGGGAAGGGATAAATCAGAAGTGAAAGCAGAGTCCAAAAGCCACCCTAGAAAACCCTATCTGTACACAGCATTCAGCAAGGGCAGCATTTGGATACAGACCTACCATGCCACCTCATTCCCGAGAGGAGAGCTCTGTCAGACCTCCAAAAAGAAAAATAATGTTTGGCATGGGGAAGAATAGTGGTGTTTGCTCCATACAGAGGAGGAGAACAGGAGCACACATATCTGTCCCATTCAACAGGTATGCCATGAGATGGTCCTTTTAGCTGGAGATGCATCTTTTGTTACAGAAAGTTTTCACAGACTAGGCTGTTTTGAAAGAGAAGCAGTATCTGTCTGTGTTCTCCCTACTCCCTCTAACTGGGGCAGCCAAGAATGGTGAACTTTAATTTTGAAAAATATTACCTGAGGGCACAGAAGGAGGCCCGAGTCAGAGAAAAGGAAAATAGGTGGATTAAGTGAGGTGAGCTCATGAAATTTCTTCACAAACAGAAATGACAGGCTAGCTTGGGAAAATAAAGTTTCCCTAAGCATACCTGACAGCAGAAGCTGACTGATCAAATAGGAGGATTGTGTAGTGAAACAGAAAATGACAGAAAGCCAAGTAAGGCTGTCCTCTGTACTTAGCAAAACAAACCAAGTCAGGGAAAACACACAGGCCACACTAAGGAAAGAGCCATGTTCATGTGCACAACAGCCCAAATTGTCATCCCAGGTACTTGCAAAGGAGCTTGAGTGTAGTGAGGGGACCAAGAGATATCAACTTCAGAGAGCTGTGACAGAAAGCATGGGCTTTATCTTCCTGGCACCAAGCTCCTCACTCCTCATGTTCCAGATGTGAGGCCCATTGTGGTCGGACTACAAAATGTATCACATTTTATAAATACCAAAACCCAAGCAATTGAAATGCTACTGCTGTTCAATATTGAAAATTTTTAGAGTAACCTTCGTGCTGCCTGTCCGTGCACACACGGAAACATTAATATCTTTTTTAAGCACAGAAGCTTCCCACTATTTCTGCACAATATTTTTCCTAAAAAACAGCCACTCTAGTTCCATAAGTTACTTTTTCATCACTGGCTTCTGTTTTGTCAAGTTTAATAATCAAGAAGATGGATGTCAGGGTTTAAACATGTTTTTGAGACCCCCCCTAAAACAGAACAAAATCTTGATGGAAACAGGAGTCCTACATGGTTTTCTCTCAGCAAGCCACAACCAGCTCAACCACTCAACAAGTCACAACCAATTCAAACCACTCAGAGTATAAATTGACTTTTCCAGGTTACCATGAATTTTTAGTTAGCATTAATACAGTATCAGTTCCTATTTGAAATGATAAATGTTAACTTTTAGAGTCTACAGAGGCTTACCAAAGCAGAAACTTAAATATTTTGCAAATCAGACTGTTTAGAAAACCCAATGCATTATTAATGTCCTGAACAAAATCTTTGGATCCCAATACCTTAAAACTTTGCTTGATATCCATATTTTACAAATGAATGCGGTTCAAAACAAGGAGATCCAAATAAGACTATTTAAACACACCCTGACCAACAAACTATCTGGGTACCCCAAAAATTTTACAGACTGCTTCTCTCCTTGTAAATGCAGTTCAAGCACAGCAAGATTAAGCACACCTCCACCTCAGCCTTTTTACATCTAAAAAAAAAAAAAAACCCAAACAAAAAACCCCAGATCATTGTAATGAGACTCTAAACAGCTCAAAGTCAGCCAAAGAGGGACTCCCAGGCAGAGGCATCATGGAAGAAAGCTGCAAGGCTGTTGACAGAAGACTCCCATGCAAATCAAGAGGTACAGGCACAGTGTGCCCATGCTGTGTCGATTCCTGTTTGTGCTGGTTTTTACAGCCCAAAAAAGGGGCCATAGAATAGACGGGGCTCTGAAAGAGCTCGGACTGGGGAGGCAAAAGGGTCACTTAACGTTACCTCTTTCAGCCTGCTGGGTTCTAAATGTTAAGTCATGCCACAGATCTTGGTTCAGGATTTCATACTGAATTACTTAACCTGTCTTACACAGGAAGCCCGCAACAAAGCTAGAACTAAACCTGGAGATCCAGATTTCACATTTCCTTTCTTAATCATAGCTCCAACCTTCCCTGAAACAGGAAAAATGTGAATCTGTTTAATTCTGAGTTTGGGTGTGAATTTTACAGTTTGCAGGTATGTCTTTGTTTATGTGATGACTTCAAAGGTTTCAATCAATAAAAAAAATAAAAAATTAAAGAGGTGTCCTCGAAATTTGTCCTCAATAGACCTTAGATAGCAATTATAGGCATTCTCATTAGAGAAATAGTGGATTTTGCTGAAGAAATAATTAGCTTCATTTTGATAAATCCTTTTCTGCACAATGGCTATAGACATATGTTTTAAACAAGAAAACAATCGGTTTTTAGATCAAGCTACAGCTCCTAGGTCAATCAGAGGCTTCTGTGGGAAATCCTCCTCTCCAGGTAAACTGAACCTTTGTATTGAAAGGGAGGGGACATGAGCTGTAAAAGTTCTTTCATCTATGTTGCCCAATAGTTCGACTTCCTCTTTTAAAAAAAGTAAATTAAAAAAACCCCCAAAACACAACCAAAGAAAAAAAACCTCAAGAAAAGAAGATTATCTCTCTCTCCCTTTTCCTTCATCATGATCTTTCTTACACCTTGCTGTAGGCTATCCTGTCAGTTTCAGATTTTTGATGCCCTCATGAAACAGACACACTAAGTATAATCTTTCTTACAGATGTTATCGAAAGCACCAGGGAGCCAGGCTTATGCCTGTCTATCCATAGGTTGTATTTATATTCTGTCTATGCAGGTGTGCTTCAGAATTAACAATAATAACATTTCCCAAGCTCTCCAACAAAAAGCTGCCTCCAAGTTCAGGGATGACTCTACCATAAAGTTAAGTAAGTCACTCATCCTACCACAGGAAATGAACCAACCAAGCATTTAGGGGTAAGACTGAGGAGTTATGACTGGTTTAGAACAAGAAGTTGTATGCTAAAATATATGCGTATACTCAAGTGCTGTGTGGAGGCTTTGCTCCACACACCTTGTCAAGTAGGAGTCTACATTGCTTTACGTCAAATGTTGAACTATCAACAACCAGGTTGATGTCAGGGGAGCTGAAGACAAGCACAGCCTACACCTTAGTGTTCCAATATGAGTGAGAGCTATGACATGAAGTAAAAACCCCAAACTAGTAGGAACTATTACAAATAGATGGAAAAAAAGTCACTGAAAATTGGTCAAACACTGATCAAATGCATATATTTATGGGTGCAGCAAAAGAGAACACTGTCATTTTGGAAGGTCAGTCAGTATTTCTTTTCACTCTTTTGGCCCTGTCTGATTATTTATATACAGCACATACACAGAAATAGCTGCACTGGTTTTGTCCGATTAAGGGTAATCCAGTTTTACCTGGCAAGTCCATATTGATGTGATAATGAATCCATCATCTCTGAAGACATTGAAGATTTCAATGATCCCCCGTGAATAACCAAACACAGAGATACTAGCATCTGATACTGCCAAGTTAAATGTGAGGTAGTCGGTGGGCTGCAGAAGATGTCTTTGTTTATACAGGACAAAAATCACAACGCTGTTTCCAAACCAAGACAGCCAACCTGGAAAAAAAAAATTAAATCCGTGAAATGAAAAAGCAAATAATGCAAGAAACCATTCAGTATGTAAATGTGAGACATCTCTTCTAAAATTACACTTTTGTTCCATTAGAAACAAATTAAACCAGATTATCCATCGGAAAACCTATGCACAAAGCCTTTTTAAGTAGCTGCGTACATTTCAGAAGCAGGAACAAGTGAACAACTCCAGCAATAAAACAGAACAAACATGAATTACTGCTGCTGCATCTGTTGAAGATCCGCCACTTAAGGGCCTAGAGAAGTTTTTTTGTCCTAAGTGGACAGGTGAAACTCATGAAATGAGGCACCTGGGAAAAAAAGGAAGAAGGAAAGATTGGTAGAGTGGAGCAGAGACTACAAACAATCTGCGAAAAGCTGCAGCTGTTTAGGTATGTTGTATACAATAATGGATACTGAAAGTTCATGCACATAGCCGGAGAGCTGCTTTACCTGTCCTCTCTTGAGAAGTGCAGCTAATATGATTAAGTTTCTTCACTTAGAACAGCCTAGGATCTCCTTGTAGCAAAGCCTGTCCCAGATGGGAATATTTTTCAGTAATACACCTGATAATCTATATGAAGAGAACATTTATAACAGACCTTTCGGAAGCTTTAAAGACTTTTAAAATTTATTTTTAAAGAAAGTTATGTCCTCTCTTACTCTCCAGGAACAGAGATGACTGACTTGTACGTGTCCAGTTACGTGAGGAAAACATAAGGGACGTGACTGTAAATCTGGTGAAAGTCAGCCACTTACTCAGTTGGAGAGACCTACAGTTTCCAAATGTGCATTACTATTGCTCCACCCATCAGTGCAAGACCTTGGTGGTTTGCATCCCACTTTTTGGAACGATGTAGACATGTACAAATGAATGACTTTTAACAAAATGTTTACTCATAAGCGTCAGGCTCAGTGTTGAAAATGGGGCTTAGCCAGTGAAGGGGATGGCTCCAGGGCAGCTGCTGGAGAGGGGCTGAGCAGCAGGTCGGGCAGCACCTGGCTCCCCGTTGGCTCCCGTTTCCACCTCCCAAACCAGCTCTGCCACTGCCGACATAGGTGGCCTCACTTCACCTTGGCAATGTGGAGCAAAACACCACATCTTTTGAGTGCCTGTGGCCTTGGACAGGTTTAGGAACCCAGCAGCTGGTGGTTTTGTTCCCCACAGTTGATGCCAGGGTACAGCATTAATTACCAGGTGAGGGAGAAAAGAGTTGATCCGTAGCCCTCTATCCAGACACAAGCAGTAGATATCCCAGAGTAAGGGCGCTGTATATTGACACAGCAAGAGGTGCATATAAGCACTGAAAAGGGACATGATACGATGGCATTGCACAGCATCTCTGGATATTCAAAGGAGTTAACAAGATGAAAGATGGCTGATAAGTTTAATGTTGTAGCAAGAGGGCAGCTGCAGGCAGCTTTCCTTCAGGAAGCACCAACAACCTCGTATGTCAGGAACTCAGCTAGGAAGGGAGGGGAGGAAATTGCCTCCGAATCTCCAGGCCATCTGGGAGTATCACAAGCTGAAATGCCAAAGAGCAAGATGCTTGTTCTCCAAGCAGAGAGTTTGGGTACTTATCGCCTCGTGAGGTGCTCGAGGTAGTCTGGATCAGGAGGGCAGGTGGTTGGTGGGACAGTTACAGCACTATGAACTGCTTTTTCTGCAGAGCAATCTCCTTTTAGTAACTGTTCTTTGCAAAGTTGCCAAGCTGCTGCTGCTGCTCTGGCTTGCTTAGCAAATGCACATGGTTTACTAAAGAGCTTTTGAACTGGGAAGAGCTGACATGTTGGCATATGGTATTAACCAGAAATAGTCACTGGTGCAATGATACACTGAGATACATATGTATATTTTATACATATCTTGCTATAAGGATAAAAGCAACAATAATAAATACATCTTATTCTGGCCACTAGGTGACAATGTTTCTTAATCGAGTCTCATTTCCAACAGCTGCATGCACTTTAATTCAGGAATTGTTTCTGACTTTTGTCTGAGTCTAGGTATTATAAATAGCACAGCAGGGTGCTGGAGGAAGACAGCTTTGGGCATCGAGATAGTCTGAATGCAAACGTGGTAGATGTGTTGTTTGCGTACATCAGCTCTACCTTCTGTAAGGTAACAGTTTTCAAGGCAGTAGGCATAGAAATATTTGCCCTGTCAATATGAAGACATAGTGCTAAAATGGCAGACAAAATAAAATGGCACCTCCTTTGTAAATAACTAAATTTTGTCAATGCAGTCTAATGGATAGGAAGGCTATTCTTGAAGTGTCATACACGTGCGCTTCCTGGGAATATACAGAGCAAATTCCCCCAGCCTGGAGGGTAAGGGAGTTTTCAGTTAAAGTATCTTAAGGAAGAACTTGAGCAAAACATCATGTAAAACAACAATACCCATTTTAGATAGAGGTGACAGAGATGCAGTATTTGTGTTCATTTTTTGGAACTACATTCACACATTGAGGGTGGGGATGAGGGAAACACTGAGGGAGATAACGTTACAAAGCGAGCATGAGTTCTTCAGGTAGGTACAACCCTTTTAACTAAAGCAGGTGGAGAACCTGCACTGTCATATCCAGTCCCTAAAATGTCTGATCTGTCTGGGTCGTAGACTGTATTAATACTGTGATTAAAAAAAATGGAGGAACACAATTCTCAGTAAACCGTGGAGTAACAAAAACAGTGGTCACGTAAAAGTGCTATCAACTAGAGCGGTGACTACGGGACACTGGATCTCTGCACCATCACATAGGTGTGCTGGTCTGGGGTTGCTGACTGTACTGACTGACTGATTTAAAAAACAAAACAAAACAAAACAAACCCACCAACCCCTTACCTCAAACCAATCTCCCTCCCCCTCTCCCCCAAACCCTGACGGCACAATAGGGAAAAAGGATGAAAATGTCACGCGGAGGAAGCACAGCAATAGCTCTGACCCACTCGGTGAGGGCAGGGGTCTCCTCAGCTGATCTGCAGGCGGTATGTGCCTGAGGGTAGGTCACCGGCAGATCAAGAGCCCAGAAAGAAACCTCTGAACTTCGAAGTACGATAAGGCTGTGGTGTCACCAGGTGGCATCTCAATAAAACAGAGGATAGAAAAGAAACAACTGAGGGAACTAGTTTCATTTTTTGCAAGGTGCCAGCAATATTCACTCACAAGGGTATACGGGGAAAAAAACCAAAACCCAAATCCAAAATCCAAACCAAGCATCCTAAAGTAATTCTGGTGAGAAAGGAGGGGTTCCAACTGAGATCAAAACGTGGCTGAGAGAGAAAAGCAGCAGATAGGAAGAAACTGAGCACTTCCACCTGTCATGGTTTAACCCCAGCCAGCAACTAAGCACCACGCAGCCACTCGCTCGCTTCCCCCCCCACCCAGTGGGATGGGGGAGAGAATCGGAAGGAAAAAGGTAAAACTCACGGGTTGAGATAAGAACAGTTTAATAGAACAGAAAGGAAGAAACTAATAATGATAATAACAATAATAAATTGACAATAATAATAATGAAAGGACTGGAATATGCAAAACAAGTGATGCACAATACAATTACTCACCACTCGCCGTCAAATGCCCAGTTAGTTCCCGAGCAGCGATCCACGCCCTTGGCCAACTCCCCCCAGTTTATATACCTGGGCAGGATGTCACATGGTATGGAACACCCCTTTAGCCAGTTTGGGTCAGCTGTCCTGGCTGTGTCCCCTCCCAACTCCTTGTGCCCCTCCAGCCTTCTTGCTGGCTGGGCATGAGAAGCTGAAGAATCCTTGACTTGGTGTAAACACTACTAAGCAATAACTGAAAACATCAGTGTGTTATCAACGCTCTTCTCATACTGAACCCAAAACATAGCACTATACCAGCTACTAGGAAGAAAATTAACTCTATCCCAGCTGAAACCAGGACACCCCTTAATGGAGCACAGATGTCAAAAGTGCTCCACAAAGGAGGCTGGTCCTGTTACCTATGATTTCTGGGGGAGGCACAGGAAGGCTGCCAAGCAAGCTGGTGGTAGTCAGGAAGCGAAACCCTCTTGACAAAGTCCTGTATCAGCCTGCTGTCCACCAGCCTGTGCAAACAAAGGACCAAAAAAGTAGCCAGCAAGAAGGACTAGGGATATTGAAAATCTGCTGACAGCGACTGAGAACAGTGAGATTGTTTAACTCTGGGAATAGCTAGGAGGGAACAGAACAATTTTACAAAGATTTCTGCCAAATCACTCAAGCCTGAGCATCCAGACATACCCTATTTTTCCTCTCATGCACCTGAGATGGTCTTTGAACAAGAAACAAACACCCGAGGCTGCATGAAATTTCATTATTAACATTCAATTTACGTTTTTGCAGAGTTAAATTTGGTACAAGGGAACTGATAGCTCCGAGCTGGTCATCCACATTTCCAATAGATGACTGCATCTGGGCCCAGCTAAGATAGGTTATTATGCTTTGTGCTTAGACTTGTTCTTATTAGACATTGTTGCATGGCCTGTACTTGTAAAATCTGACAAGAATTAATTAGAAAAATCGGTGTTACAACTCACCCATCTGCAGTTTAAAATATACAGGGAGCCTTAAGTGGGAGAATTCAAGAAATGAGAGCAAAAGGTGAAGGCTCAGTGTCACAAGACAAGCTATGCTTTTCCCTCAGCAAATACCCTCATCTCTAGGACAGAAACTGGATGGAGCATCTAGGTATAGAGCAGACATGAATGAAGCCAATTGCTGATTCAGCTACACCTATACAGAAACTTAAATGTCTATCTGAAGAGGTTTGCTGTCAAAGATTTTCAGACTAGAAAACTTTATTTAAAACAGTGATAAAATCTAGAGAATTTGCAAAGCTGTCATTAACTATTGCAACTGTGAAGTGACCCTGCTCTGCTTTTAGTCTTCGCTGCTAATTATACATACACAGTATCCTATCCAGGGCATATTGCCAATTTTGGCAGGAAGGAAAAGAGTCATCATGTTTTAGACTTGACAAAGCGTAGAGAGATTATTTGTTCAATAAATGCGATCATTTTGTGGATGAATGTTTTCTGACTAGCTTGTTTCCTTTCCCACCTCCTCAGATTTATCTGTCAAACAATGTCCCAAAAAACCACTCATTCTGTCACTTGTCAAATAACAGTTTACTATTACCATTTGGAAACATGTGCCATTTAAAGGCATGTTTGTGTCTTGTGTCTTGTGGTCTGTTCCAGTTTTCTGATGGGATTGGTAATGCTCTCAGCACGCCTTTCTGATATAAGCACTCATGAAATGTCAGAATTTGTTCTCTAACAAATATTCTTCCCACTGACTTAAAATTTCCTTTAAATTTTCCTGTGAAACCAGGGAAAACAAGCACAGAACAAATTGTGTATAAATGCAGAAAAAACCAATTTACTTAAGAATCTCAATTAATAATTATGAAGAAAAAAATGCTTCATTTTTTCCCCTAGGTCTAACTTTGACTTAGCTAGCAGCTATGGACAGTACTTTCAAATTGCACCTAATAATTTAAACTATACAAGGATTTTCCACAGTAGTATACCACTTAGGGCATGGGCAAAAAGGGGTCAGATGTAATGCTAGTAACAGGACAAGCTCCCACCTGTCTGTCAAAGACTGTTCTGAGCTCATAGAACAGAAGGATGGAAACAAAGCACCAACTCCAGAAATGGGAAGCTGACGCAGCTGACCCAACGAAGGGTAACACAGTGGCTGCTATCACCTGCAGGTAATCCCTCTAAGCACACGACGATGGCTCACTGCTATGGGATTGACGTTGCATTTTCCCCCCACTTTGCTGGTGCCCTGGCCAAAGCATTAGCAAGGAGAATGATGAAACAGTGACTTGGATGCCAAGAAGCAGTGCAGTGATCTCAAAGTCCACTGGCATTTGCAAAATGCACTCATGCACTTTGACACTGGTCTGCTTGTGATGTTAGTGTGTGATACCTATTCCAGCACAGATGGGCTTTGAGCTCACATTTCTGTGTGGTATGTGGAGGACGCCTCTGCCTGGATCTGATACAGCCTGGCTCTTGTATGATGTACAACACATACATCAGTGTCCTGCCTGTCACATTTGACATCCGTGCTACCTGTGACATGAGAATTTCCAGAAAGGGACATGCAAAAAGGTCTCATCTCAGCAAAAGGTGTTAGATCATGGTTCTTGGATATTCACATCCTCTGTCAAGATGTGTGACTGTGGGAAGACTTGGCCAAAGATAGTTAGGTTTTTTTGGATGTCATCCTGCAAAGACAAAGAGATTCAGAGGAACCCCATCTTCTGGTTAAGTGCTAACATGAGTCACATATATCCCTTTGGTGTTGGAAATATACATCAGAATTTGCAAAAAGCTGCACTGGCATACTTAGATTCAAAAGAGCAGTTACAGAAGTGTAATCACTGAAGCTGTTTTCCAAGGCATCAAAACCCCAAAAGTATGAAATATGAACATATTTGGGACTTTGTGTGAGGAAGTACCTATAGACTCCTACAAATGCAGATTGTCTTTCCAGACCCCTAAAGAAATGCAGGTATGGGAACGTAACACACAGACTGGCCTTTGTCCTCTGCTGCCAGAAGGGCAAGAGGGTGGCTGCATAACAGAGTACTTTGTTCTGCCACATCACTGCTCCCCAGACAGACTGAGTTATTGGTGTACATAAAACTAATAGCTGTAAATTGTTATGGTTGCTGCTTGCAGAAGTGCGGCAGTAGACCTTTGAGGAGAAAAAGACATGAGGACTTTTCTGATTTATGTATTGCTAAGATTTTTTTTCAAAAGTTTTTATTGCAAAAAGGTATACCTACCTCCATCACATTTTAACCAGATCCACACTACACTTAACTTGGAGTAGTGTTACGACTGGTTACATATACTCTGCAAGAAATGCGACTTGAGTTTTGGATCTGGAGGTAAGTTTCAAGAATAGCAGCTATGACATGCCAAGCACTTGTAAGCTTGGCAGAAGGATCTGGAGCAATCAAAAACCAACTGACATACAACCTAAAAGCTCAGGCACCTAGGTACTTTAAAAAGTATTTGCTACAAGATGTGGGGCCACCATTAGGAAGCAGCAGAGGAAAACACCTCTGCTGGTCGATTGATGGAAGAAGTTTGAACTACCACTGTGATGCAGAGGCAACACTAAGAGGAATCAGTAGAGCTGGGGAAGTGCAAATATTAATGGGAATGGTGATGGCAAGACATTGCTTGGATGCTGTATTCAGTCCTGGCTGTAAGTTAAAAAAA
>VYZV01031567.1:13762-26593 GCA_013401275.1 Pandion haliaetus | reverse complement strand
TGGAGAAAAAAAAAAAAAAAAAAAAAAAAGTCTCATGTAAACATATTAAAATACCTAGCATTTTACACTGTAACTTCCATAGAGCTTTCTCAAGCATAAGCTGAGGGCTACTAAGCTACTTGCAATACATTATAAGGTTAGAAAAAAAAAAAAATCCATTTAGATCAATCATTTAAAAACAGAAACATTTTTGTATATGCTGCTTAGAAGAACAGATTTAATAGAAGTTACATTTTCTTGTATTTTCCTGTGAGGTTTTGTGGTTGGAAATTTTGATTACTGAGCAAACCTGTGTTCTTTGAAATTTCATAAAGTTTGCTTGTATCCTGCAATGGGTCTGCCCCAAACAGACAGTCTTTAAACAAACAAAACAAAATTGCACTGGGATCAAAGTGAGTTCATATTGGGTGCCATTTTCAAATCCTTATTATACACTTACAATAGCTGTCTGGCAGTAGAACCAAAACAAACACATGGCACTGTGACTGCTCACACAGGATAATGTTCTAGTACTTAGATCTTTCATAGCTCGTGTTTGAAGAAGTTTTTTTCTATGTGCATCAAACGTTTAAAGCAAGAGCAGTACAAATAGTTAAAAAAAAGCTTAAAACTACAGAACTGTATTTTCTGTCTCTTCAGGAGGTAATTGTAGGATGCCAGCTGACTGCCAGCAGTCAAAACTCTGGAAATCACAGAACATTCATTCAGTGCTACCAAGGCACGAGAAGACACAGAAGTATCATGTACTTCTGATAAGGTACTTTTTTTATCTTCCCACATATTAAGTTTAGTGAACATTAGTTAAATTTTACAGGCTTGACAATTTTTTTTCCTCAAGATTTCTGTATTGATTATTAATCTCTTTTTAAAAAAAGAAAGCTGTACCTCTTTGAACTTGTATAGCTGAAGGAAAAAGTTGCATTTTCTAACATCCTGTGCCATTAGGGTTGAAACCCAAACAAATCGCTTTGAACTTTATACCAAACTCTACTTAGGAGCTTCCTTTCACATCCAAGCCGAGTACATACCTAAAGCCAGTAGGTAGAAACCTATGATAGTCTCTCCTTGCTCTGTTACAGCTGCCTCTCTGCTCAGAAAACTGATGTTGTTGTTTCTCCAGGGTGCCTGTGGAGAAAACTGGGCAGACATTTTCAGTGGAGCTTATGACCCAGAAATTGCCCTTTCCTCAGCACGTCCTGGCGAAATAAAACGGTTCCAGCCTTTTCCTCAGTTTCTGCTCCCCACATTCGAGGGAGCTCTTCAATGAGACTAATGATCTAAAGAAGGATATCTCAAGGGACAGGAGCTTTGCAGCTTTCTGACCTGTTCTTCTTCACTAATCCTATCTATTAATACAGCCTGTGAATCTGTGGCCAGCCCAGGACAGCAGATTTCCTCATATCCTTATTACTGCTACGTGCAGAAATCTTTAATGAAGAGTGTGTATCTGACAAAAAGACAAATTCCTTTAAAATAGGGGAGATACCACATAACCTGACCTACAGGCTCACAGGCACACCCATAAACATAATGCATATTGGTATGGTGCTAAAATGGCAGTACTTTTGTATTTTTGTCTTCACTGAAGACCAGTAGACTTTTAGTTCAAATTGAGGAAAGATCTCACACAGATTAAAAAAAAAAAAAAAAAAAAAAAAAAAAAAAAAAAAAAAAAAAAAAAAAAAAAAAGGCACAGCAGTAAAAAACAACGGGGAGTTGTCACCACCTGAGAATGTGACTTTAACATAGCTGAAGAAATCAGCTATGAAGTTACTTAGTTACTTTACCAGCAGGATAGTTGCTAATTTCAAAAGAAAGGAAGATAATTTCCAGTACAAGTTGAAAAAAAAAATGTTTAAGTCCTTTGAATCATATTTTTAGACTGCTAAGCATCCTCCAATCTAGTACACTGCAAGTATACTTGGATTTTCCCACATGGTGGAAAAATGAGATCTCATGTTGTTGAAGAGACATGTTACATGTGATTTAAGTAAGTCAGTCTGGAGTATTTTTAGTCTTTACTGAGGTATCGATGATTGTATTTTAGGTATGGCCTCTCTTACCAATCAGGTTGTAGTCATAATTAAAAAATTTGAGTCTGAATTAATTCATCTGGAGCAGCAAAGCTTTCCTCGTGAGCAACACACTCTTACTGCACTGAAATCCCTGTGTCCCTCTCGGTGCCCCGACCGGCTTGTCCCTTCCCACCCATGGCAGCAAATCGACCCTGCTAGTGGCACCCAGCCGAAGGAAGCAAAGCACCTCACTGGGAACCTCCACTCTCCACGGGCTGCTTTTGTCCCTCCTGAGGCAGATTAATCCCTCCCATCAAGCCTCCCCTGTGTTCGTTATGAAAGCCTCACCATGACAGAGGGCAATAAAGGCAATGTGACAAGAATAAAAGGGGAGATCAATGCTTTACAGCGAGAAGGGAGAAATAGCTGCATTGGGGTGAAAGACAGAAGCCTTTTACCTTCCTGCTAATAGTGAGGACAGTGTCCCACACACTTGCTTCACTGAAGTCGCTTGCAAGGGTGATAGGCATGACTTGTCCCAAGACATCTTGCTCTTGTACCAGTCACTGGAGTGCTGCCCTCTCTTTCTCCAACCTAACTTCTGCAGCATGGGTCTGGCAGCTCCTGCAGACCCCATGTAAGCAGCCAAGTGACCTCTTTTTCCCAACTGCTAGCCACAGCCCACCTCCTGCTGACCTTCTGTAGAGACCACTTCCTAAGTCCATCTATAGACAGCTGGAGTTTAACACAGACAAGTCTCCTAAAACATGCTGCTTAGCAGACTGTGACAGAGTGACCTCGGACTTACCAGCTTGGTGATTAAAAATGGCCCTAGCAGTGCTCTCAAGGCCAAAGTCCTTCCTTGCTGCGCTCCTGCAACAGTCCCAGGTCACCCCCAATATTCCCACCATCACCCCAGCTTTGGGCATCGCTTGACCATGCGCACGTCCCTCACAAGGCTGTCTGGCATGCCCGGCGCTTGCAGCCTTTTGTCTGCCGTGGTGCTGCTCTCTGAGGTTGATGATTTTCCGCCCACCCTGGTCTTCACACACTACGCTGAGTGGCTAGTATCTCTGCCTGGCTGCAATTTTCTCCTTACTCCCTCCGGTGGCATCCTTCAATAAAATGACAGAGGCTTTGCAAACTCCTGTGGTTTGTTTCATGTGTCTGCACGTCACTGTACCTCCAAACGAGAGGAAGGCTCCCTCTGCAGATTACAGTTGCCTTGTTTCACGTCTCAGTGCTTCGGTGGTGACCAATTTACTGGCCTCACAGAGATTATCCCCGAGTACCTCTACTATCCTTGCAAAGTGCTTTAAAAAGATTAGAGCAGTATACAGTGCGGGCAGTTCTATAAAAAGAAGAAAACTAAAATGCTGTGGTGGTATGGAGAAACTGCTGTGTTTGACATAGCTATGGCTGTGGGAAGGCATGTGAAAAATCCTGATTTGGACATGAAAGGACCCTAAAGTGCCCCTTTCCTAAATACATAGGAGCTACAGGCTGGCTCCTCAGAAGGGACACAAGCAGTGCGAATGTGCCTTGGGAGACTGGTGCCGCAGTTCCGGCTATACACTCCCTCTGCTCACCCAAACCTCTGAGGCGTGCGTTTCTCCCCACTGTGACCTGCCTGCCAGGTACAGCAGAGCCGTGCGACCCATCTCCTGTCAGCTGTGGGAAGACAGGCTGTGGCGGTACCGGAGACCTGGTTGTAAGGGCTTTTTCTCAGCAGATGGCAGATGATCTTACCCACCCCCCGCCAAGTCAGGCAGGGAGCAGGCACGCACCCATCGTGCGGGTGATGCGCAGGTCTGGGAGCAGGAGGAGCGAGGCCTGTCCCTGCGCAGCGATGCCTGTCTGAGCTGGACATGTCAGTCCTCCCGCCAACGGCTCTCCACACACCTTCGAGGAAGGGACTGCACAACCGGCACCAAGCAGACTAGGGTCCACCCTGCACACCACCCTGCCAGCTGAGATCTAATGACTTCGCTGGTGCAAGTAAAATCAGAATTTGGATTTTAAGACCATCAGTAAACCACGCTTTCAAGTCTAACAGAAGCTGAAACTTCTATGCTATGTATAAAAGAATGTAAGAAATTAATATTCATGGCTGCACTTGAGGGTTTAATGCAGCTGTTACTGGAAGGTTAATGAAGGAATAAACCCTCTGAAACCACCGATATCTCAGGATACCTGACTAAAGCAAGTGATGAAATGACTGGGTTATGACACAACAGGTTAATAAAGCCCATTTTATGGACACTCCAAACCAACCAACAGTCTCTGAGGTGGCAGGCAAAGCCAATTTAGAGCGGATATAAGCCAGCAGGTAGCCCCTTTTTGGGCTGCTAAAAATGCGCAACAGCCTCTTAATCCCTATCCACCTCTCTAAAGGCTTTCAAAGTGACATAAATACCAGCACAATAAGGCAAGTATCACAGCAGCATTAACTGGCCTGAGATACTCAGGCTACTTACATTAGAGTTCAGTTTATTGACTGTTTCCATTACACACAACAGAAGAATCCTAAGAACTAAAATTTGTGTGTGACAGAATACGTATGATGTACGTTTCTAACAAGCACCTGAGGAGGACCAAGAATTTGGCAGTTGCCAAAGTGTTGCTGTTTAACCCCAGCTGGCAACTAAGCACGACGCAGCCGCTTACTCACAATGATTTTGTTAGAATGCTAGCATAAGTTCTTACAGCACTATTTGTGCATGATACCTGTTGCACATAGATTAAAGAAAGGGACAAAAGAGGGAGGAGGCAAAAGGAAAAACAGGCAGAAGGGATGGGTTAAAATAAACCAAAAGCAGATAGAAATTGGCTCTGTGGAATAAAAATACAGTTTTGTCTCTGGAAGGCATAAATTTTTGTGAAATTTTGTGAAATTTTACAGAAATATGAATCAAGGGGGATTTCAAGGCAAATCCAATGCTATATTAGAAGGAACATCTCTACATAGATTTTTTTTTTTATGAATTATTTTCATTTCTACTTCACATTTTTCTTTAGACTATTCACTGTAAAATGAGAAAAAACTGTCAATATCCAACAAGACATCACTTAGTCTTGCAAAGAATAATCATGCAATGATCAGTTATGCCTACGGATTTCATTGAGGTAGTCAGAAAATGCATTTCATATCAGTAATAGATGATTTTTCCAAAATCAGATCATGTATTTGTTCACTACTTCCAAGAAAATACACTCATTGAAATTATTTGCAGAGAGTCTTTTCTAATGCCCACTGAATTAAAAGAAAAAAATCCTATAAACAGATCAGGTCAGTAATGCTTAAAACATGTCAACGGATGAATAGGAATGACTGTGCTAGCTGCATGCCACTTAGAATAGCTTACCTGTAAGAAAGCAGACCTGAAGCTTCTCTTTCATTGCTGAGGTTCAACTGGTGGTAACATAGCAACCTCCAATTTTATAGCAGGAAACCATATCTAAAATATTTACATTGAAGAGTGATCATAATACAAAAAATGCTCGACCATTTATGTTTCAAAACATGCCCATTTAACCCTAGGTTGTTCCCTTGCTGTGACATTTTAGCATGAAAACAAATGCACTCAATGCATTCTCCTGTTGAATGTCCAAACCACATTTCAGCTCCTGTGTTAGGTTACTTACCAAATTCAGTTAAGAAAATGATTACATCATATAATTAATACACTGTAAAATCCATGCTCCTGCCATGATTTTAATGGAGTTTAGCCTACTCTGCTTCATACTTTACTCTTATTCTCATCAATCTTGAAAGTTAATGATTCTCTGAGGAATTTTGTTCTGTAGCTTGTGACAGATCTAGAAAATAACCTGTCAGAAAAAATGCTTGGTTAGTGCTTATTAATGCAATATACAGTTTGAAATTAACAATTTCTCAGGGAACACTGTGTTTAGATTGATGCTAATATGAAAGCAGACTATCTTGCAGCTTCAAATATATGCTACTTTCATATTGAAAGATGATTCAGAAGAAGGGAAAACTGCCTTGTGCAGATTAGGTGGCTGAGGCTTTTTATTATTTAAACTCCCTGCTCTGAGCTGAACTTACACTGAGTAGGTTAGGTGATGCTAAAGAAAACTAAAAATCCTCTGGGCAGCTGAATCAGTTCATAAGAGACTGCAGTGAAGAGTGGGAAGTCCTGCTTCTGAGATGGTAGAAGGAGTTTCCTAAGGAAGGGAGGGGACCAGGAACTCTTGGCAACCACCAAGAAAGTGGAAATTTGGCTGGAAGGCAGGAACTTCTCTGTGGCACGGGGGAGTTCAAGATTTGAGCACTTTTATTTCCAACCTGTCTTCACAAGTTGCACTGATTTTTTTGTATTAAAAAAATGTTATTGCAATTCCTGCTCTAGCAAAACTTGGCTTTTTGGCTTTATTAGCCTTCCAGTCATCCTTGGTGAGCTCATTATAATAGCAGGTTTAGACAAACCTACTTCAAAGCAGTCGATGACTTGGTGTTCTGTCACTGGGGCACTTTTACTGTCTGTTGCAGCAGCACTTCAGTGATCCAGTTGAGAGGGGAGCCCATCTAGAGTATCATTTTTCCCTAAATATGGTCTTGCATCGTATCATATGCCTGCAATCTCAGAGTTTATGGACATTGCAAATATTGTGAACCATGAAAACTGAAGAAGATGCTACCACTTACAAACAGGATCAAAACCAAAGCTACCCTTCACAGTCAGGTATGTTCAATACAGAGCATGCTTGCTGGTTGCTAATCACAATAATTTGTAATAAAATGTCATTTGCTAACAAAAATTTTTTTTTTTTAGGACCTGAAGTGAATTCCTTAGGTGTTGGTTCAAAAAGGCAAAATATACTGGTTTTTTTTTCTGCTTACCAAACTGCAGTACACTATGAGGCAGGTGCGCTGAATGAACTGTCACAGACTCGTGAAGAAATCACTCTCTGCAGAAAAGGCAAAACAAAATCCCCAGCATTTCATGTATCAGCAGGATTTTAATGTCAGGAGAATCTTAAAGTTGCATTCTAGGCACTAAGCAACCTATTGCAAATTCAACAAATTAAGGAATTATACAGGAAAAAAAAAAGGGAAACATAAGGCATCCCAAAATGTATTTCATTTATGACAAAAGAAAAGAAAAAAAGAATACTAACATAGGAAAAAGTCTCAATAATAACTCAATAAAACACACACTTCCTAGTATCTACCCTTCTCCCTGGTGTTATACTTACCCTTCCACTCTTTCTCTTGAAGTCTTTGGCTTGTTGGCTTCAATCAGGGAGAGGGAATGGTTACAGGGAGTCATCATAGAATCATAGAATCATTTAGGTTGGAAAAGACCTTTAAGATCATCGAGTCCAACCATCAACTATGCCCACTATACCATGTCATATCTACATGCTTTTTGAATACCTCCAGGGATGATGACTCCACCACTTCCCTGGGCAGCCTGTTCCAACGCCTGACAACCCTTTCAGTAAATAAATTTTTCCTAATCTCCAGTCTAAACCTCCCCTGCTGCAACTTGAGGCCATTTCCTCTAGTCCTATCACTAGTTACTTAACAGAAGAGACCAGCACCCACCTCACTACAATCTCCTTTTCAGGTAGTTGTAGAGAGTGATAAGGTCTCCCCTCAGCCTCCTTTTCTCCAGGCTAAACAACCCCGGTTCCCTCAGCCTCTCCTCATAAGACTTGTGCTCCACGCCCCTCACCAGCTTCATTGCCCTTCTCGTTTGCCTTCTCATTGCTCCTTCATCAGTTTGCTGGGAGGAGTGTGGTGGTGGTAGTAGAGGTTTCTCCCTCTTCTTTGCCAGGAGGAGCATGATGTTGAAGTTGCTGATTTCTTCCTTCTCTTTCTAAGGTCCACTTGGGGTTATTTTTGTAAATTTTCTTTCATGCTTTACACCTTGCTTTTTTTATTTGGTCCGCAACTCCACATTATGTCTGAATGTCTATCGTGGTTTAACCCCAGCCAGCAACTAAAGCACCACGCAGCTGCTCGTTCACTCCCCCTGTGTAAGGATGGAGGAGAGAATCGGAAGAGTAAAAGGGAGAAAACTCGTGGGTTGAGATGAAGACAGTTTAGTAGGTAAAGCAAAAGCTGTGCACAAAAGCAAAGCAAAACAAGGAATTCATTCACCACTTCCCATAGGCAGGTGTTCAGCCATCTCCAGGAAAGCAGGACTCCATCACGCATAACGGTGACTTGGGAAGACAAATGCCGTCACTCCGAACTTCCACCCCACTTCCTCCTTCTTCCCCCAGTTTATATGCTGAGCATGACGTTATATAATCTGGAATATCCCCTTCGTCAGTTGGGGTCAGCTGTCCCAGCTGTGTCTCCTCCCAACTTCTTGTGCCCCCCCAGCTGACTTGCTGGTGGGGTGGGGTGAGAAGCAGAAAAGGCCTTGGCTCTGGACAAGCGCTGCTCAGCAGTAACAAAAATATCTTGGCATTATCAACACTGTTTTCAGCACAAATCCAAGACATAGCCCCATGCCAGCTACTGTGAAGAAGACTAACTCTATCCCAGCCAAAACCAGCACAATGTCCTATATAAAAAGTATCTTACATGTGTTGTATACTTACCTATTTTCTCTGCTACGTATAAACGGGTTTTGCTCCGCTCCCAGGTTTACATTTAACTGTTTGCTGCCGAGCTGCTCATAGCCTTGAACTGACATCCTGTGCCCTCTTTTCTTAGCCCCCCATGTCTGCACCCCTCTCCCCTGTGCTCTGGGTTGCCACAGACAAGCCCTCCACTGCCAGGCCAGGCCTATATTCTCCTCCATTGCAACATTAAGACAGTGTCATAGATATTTCTTTCCACACAGAATAACTCCTGGCTGTACAAAAATTGTGCTTATGTCCCATGATTATAAAAAAACGAGTAAAACAAATCAGGAAATAGTCACTTGATAATTAAAAAAAAATTGCTGTCACACCTAAGCCAGCTAAAACAAAGTTCCAGGCAGGCCAAGGCAATTTAGAGCAAAGCAAGCCTGACATACCTTATACTGCCATGTAACTAGCCTGTGGCATGTAACTAGCAATAGCAATAACTGTATTTGTGGGTCTACAGGTTACACAGATCAGGCAGTAGCTGGATAGAGCTACATTGGCTTCAGTGAAGTTCTGTTCATTCATATAAAAATTATAAAACAAAGCAAACTTCCTGCTTAACCCTGTCTATTCTTGTCCTGTGCCAAATTATGCACAGATTGATTCTGATCACTTTGAAAAACTTGTGGGTTTCTTTTTTGACGATGTTTTTGCTTTACATGCTCAGCTCCTACATCCAAACTAGCAAAACAACACAGACTTTTATCTTAGTGTGTTCATAGGAGATTGTGCGCAGGCAGCATAAATGAGAGCAAAACCCAAGGCACTGTGTTTTCATTCCATTGCCTTTGCCCTCATGTCTGAGAACAGAGCCTGCAAGGATTCTCTCTTCATTCCTTTTATTTAATTTGTGCTTGCCTTGCACGAAACATCCAGAAATTACAAGATAGTAAGATCCACACCCTACAACTTTCCATTCAAACCTCAGATATGTTGGCTTCCTAAAACTTCCATTCAAACTGATGACCTTTCCAAGGATTTAGCCACAATTAGAATTTAATCCTGGATTAAGAGACTACAACACAGGAAGAGGAAATCACTGAAAACATAAATAATGTTAACCTGGTATTACGCTTCCATCAGGTGAATCCACTTGATTGTTTCCAGGTGCTGATTGCTATTATAAACTATATAACATAGACTCCTATGAAGTCTTTAATATGAGCATTCCAGCAGGTAATAGAAGTGTCTCACAACAATGACCAGTCTAGGAGACTGCTATAGCAGAAGAATCCTAGAAATGCTGGTTTCTTCTGCTCTTACCCTTTCTGGACTTCCTGTAATACACTTACTGTTTTTCTGTTGGAAATCAGCAAGAATGCATCCTCTCAGGATGCTGAAAAGGAAAAATGCTTTTTCTTCCAATATCTCGTTCATGCTCGTGCACATCCCATGTACTAACAGGACTAATGGACATTTCCAGAGTACCAGGAATGTCACTCCCCCAAATGAGATTAGAGCTTGGAAAGTATCTAACATATTACCAGATCGCTTGAAAACAGTTATAAGTGGTCAGAGAATTACTCACAAGTTATGTAACAATACATAATCAAGTCAGGAGTATAAAGTTTTTGTGGAGGACCAGACACTTTTCCTTACTTCCTATGCATTATTCCTTACTATCAAATATTACCCTTTTATTTTTCTCCTATGCTAGGTTTTGATTCCTACATTAAAATATCAGGACTCACAAGCCTTTACGTCTAACCTCTTAAGAAAGAGGAAAACAGACATCTCCTTCCCATTACATGACTTAGTTTACTTTAGGATAGTACTTTTCCATACATCAAAAATATATTAAAAAAGACCCAAACATTGTACCCTTACTTACACAATGGTAAAGGTCCCTTGTTGAACAGGATATATTAATACAAGATTAATGTTCACATTCTGGAAAGTTAGCAGGACCACTATTTTTGCATGAGCCACTTCAGTTTCTCTCCCAAACTTGAGGAAGAAATCCAGACTGCAATTTCTAGAAAAGGAAACTGAGGTTTGGATTACTACTAGGTACCTACTGGCTCTTTTGTGTGACTGCCAAAGGAATTCTCTGTAAATCCCAGGTATCTGGGCCATGTGGTAAAGAACATGAGTTTTATCACAGACATTATTTCCTCACATGAACGGTTTTAACAGAAGCATCGTTATCTTACAGAATACAAGTGGTTTGTGCAGGGACTCCATTCTGGCTCAGCATTTAAGTTGGCATTTTATAGCAGACAGCTTTCTGCCAATATACTGTACATACAATATTTTATAACCGAATTAAAGTATACTCACTCTATTAGAGAGGAAGGAGTTGCACATCCATGTAAGCAGTGGGATTTTATAGAAGAATCTTTGACCCTGTTAAACTTTTATTTACTAAAGACAAGACTCATGCTCATTTGATACAAGACAGGTGAAAGAAAGTGAAAAATGTCACAACCTCTGTATATTTTGTAATGCCAGAAAGCTCTGTCAAATGTTAGGGTTTAGGCTTCCCTACCTCTGCTTAAGAATATTTTGGAAGCACTATAGATACATTATAGGTTACCCTACAGATAAAACACAACCAGCTGATGAATTCAAAACAGTGCACCTCAGAGTTACGTCATCTCCGGGGGACCTCCCCTTCTTCGGGGTCAGGGTGCTCTCAAGCAATCCTGTAACTGCACTGCATGTAATTTCAAGGCATCGGGCATGCCCCTTATAAGAGGATGCAACCTTTCGGGGTCTGCCATATATTGCATGGGGGAGGGCTGTTGCAGAACCAGGAATAGATCGTGCATCAACTGGAGACACACGGCTTTTTGTATGCTCTCTAAAATGTGAGCAGCCATAGGCACTCTAATCAAGAAGGGGTCTCCCCTTTCCATAGGATCCAGTCCATCCACCCAATATGATACTCTTTGGGTCAGGGATCAGGGCTCTCTATTGTCATTTGTAGTTAGAAAAACCCCTGGTCCCCAATATCCTTTTGCCTCGTCCTCACTTAGCAGGATATGGTCACCCTCCGTAAGGGATACGCTCCACACATACTCAGTTTCTGTTCTTCTGGGTCCTGGGGAATATTTTTTCTGAATTCTAGCCAAATCGGTGGGGGAATAGGGGACAATGCGGGTGGTAACTTGTTGGGCTCCTCCTTGACCATCATCTACAGTCTCAGTCTCAATCAAAGGTCACATTGTGGCTTCCCCTGTCCCAAGAGAAAATATTTCCCTTATATGTCCTAAGTCTTCAAAAGGGTATGATTTTGATTCTTTTTCCCCTTCAGAGTCTGCATCCACATTTTCTACAGCAATCTGGGAGTGGGTTTCATCTAATTGCTCCTTTAATACCCTTTCCCACTCCAAAGCCTCCGTCAAAGCGGTATGTAATCTCTGGCTAGTCACTCGCTCAGTGGTGAGTTGATTGGAGAGACTTCTTGTCTCATTTTCCAATTGCTCCTGCAAAGCCTTTGCTAAATCTTGAAGGGATTTTATCATCTCCCCTTCTGCTTGCTGGGCTACGCATTTGTCCTGTTGTGCTGCCACCAGAGTGGCTCCTAAAACTGCACAAACCAACGTCATACCAAGAGGGGAGGGCTGGGCATTGTAGCCCTCTAATCTCTCCAGGAGAGGGGTACAGTCTACAGTCAGACCTCCTGGGGGGCCATAATGAGCACACAATTATAGGGATCAGATCCCTTTATTAGTCCTCTAAGGACTGTCTCCCCTTGTGTATGACTCCTCTTAGAGAGGGCGCACAGCACAGACCTGGTTCCAGTGATTGCTTTAGCAACACCAAGGGAATCCTGCCGACTATGTAAAAAACCAAAATGTCACAACCTGTGCTGGACAGACCAGGAAGGGGTTGTGGTGAGTCTGGAATTCCCTTGGGCTAAATGAAAGTGAAGTGACACCAAACGATCAGTTGAACATTTTACTTCATCGCTGAAGCAACCTGAACTTGGAAGGTGTAACAGCAGGTGGCTGGGTTTCTCACAAGAACTGGCATGGAACTACATCAGTAACCCCTATAACAACTGATAACCATATTTATCAATTCAGAGAAGAAAATAAGGAGAGGCCTCCCATTGGGTCACAATGGTCAGAGCGGACCCCCTTGCTTTCTAGACTCCTCCTCAGAGAGGAGCCTGGGGGCGGCTGGATCCACTTCTAGTCCCAGACTTAGTCAACAGTTTTGTGTCTAAAGAGATGAGGTGTAGGGGTTATGGGGGGGG